>JAVJIF010005019.1:0-219703 GCA_038442645.1 Agave tequilana | reverse complement strand
ATACGCCTATAGGCTCCTCCATGTATCCCATCCCTTTTGGAATTTAATAAAAATTCATTCTTTTGTCGTCTTTGTTTGTTTGGATAATGAGGCATGGCTGTCTGTTGGTTCAGAGGTCGCAATGACATAACCGAATGGGACGTCGCCAGTCTCGAGGTCAGCCCTTTGCGGGGCTAAAAGGGGAGATAACTTGCTTTTTGTAAATGTCAGCAAGCATCGAGATTAAGACTTAGCTGTCTGCTGGTTCAGAGGTCGCAATGACATAAACAATTGAGACGCCGCTAAGTTCAATGGTAGATGAAACTTGGCTATCTGCCAGTTCAGAGGTCGCAATGACATAACTGGTTGAGAAGCCACCAAGCTCAACAATGAGTGATACTCGTCTTTTGTAAATGTCAACGAGTATCGAGACCTGTCTTTTGTAAATGTCAACAGGACTCGGGATTGAGACTTAGCTGTCTGCTGTTCAGAGGTCGCGATGACGTAACCAATTGAGACGCCACTAAGCTCAATGATAGATGAACTTGGCTATCTGCCAGTTCAGAGGTCGCAATGACGTAACTGGTTGAGAAGCCACCAAGCCTCAAAATAGGTGATACTCGTCTTTTGTAAATGTCAACGAGTATCGAGACCTGTCTTTTGTAAATGTCAACAGGACTCGGGATTGAGACTTAGCTGTCTGCTGGTTCAGAGGTCGCAATGACGTAACCAATTGAGACGCCACTAAGCTCAATGGTAGATGAGACTTGGCTATCTGCCAGTTCAGAGGTCGCAATGACGTAACTGGTTGAGAAGCCACCAAGCCTCAAAATAGGTGATACTCGTCTTTTGTAAATGTCAACGAGTATCGGGACCTGTCTTTTGTAAATGTCAACAGGACTCGGGATTGAGACTTAGCTGTCTGCTGGTTCAGAGGTCGCAATGACGTAACCAATTGAGACGCCACTAAGCTCAACAATGAGTGATACTCGTCTTTTGTAAATGTCCACGAGTATCGAGACCTGTCTTTTGTAAATGTCAACAGGACTCGGGATTGAGACTTAGCTGTCTGCTGGTTCAGAGGTCGCGATGACGTAACCAATTGAGACGCCACTAAGTTCAATATTGCAATGGAGTTTGGGAAGAGTCTCGTTTTCACGGGGAGAAACGAGGGAATCACTGTCATAGGTTTTAATGTTAACGTAACAGCGGAATATGTATGTCCTACCATTCTATGGATGAGAATTGGTAAGTGACTTTGGAGGTCTCGCTCTCATGAGGAGAAATGAGGGGACTGCTGTCATAGGTTTAATGTTAACGTAACAGCGGAATATATGTGGTCCTACCATTCTATGGATGAGAATTGGTAGGTGATTCTGGAGAGGGAATCAAGTGGGAGCAGGTCCCTTGGGATTTTAAGCAAACCCCCAGCTATCAACAGGTTTGATATGCTTGGAGAAAGAGAGAGGCTCTCTTTGTGCGCATTCCGGACGCGCGGATCTCGATCAGAGGTGTAATGTTAACTTGATCGAGAGCAGGATCCTTGATTAAGGATAGTACTTTTTTAAGAACTTGCCATTGATCGGCATCATGAGGAGGTCGCCATCTGCAGTTGTAAGGGGCGGTATGCTCCGTTTGAATAGACTGTCTCTATCACAAACGGTCCTTCCCATTTAGGCTGAAATTTGCCTTTGGTCTTGTGCGTCATAATCATCGGTCGTCTGACGGCTAAGACTAGGTCTCCTTTGTGGAAGACTCTCTGCTTGACCTTCTTATTGAAGGCTTTTGACATCCGAGCCTGATATAGCTCGATGTGTTGCTGAGCTTGCAGCCGCTTCTCGTCCAGGCTTCGAGCTCTTGAAGACGCAAGCGATCATTGTCTTCTGATGTCATTTTAGTAGTCAGGGCTACTCGCAATGATGGCACTTGGATTTCCAATGGAATGACCGATTCGCACCCATATACCAGGGAGAAAGGCTTATTGCCTGTCGGTGTCCGAACCATAGTCGGTAGGCCCAAAGGCATTCACCGAGCTTTTAGTCCCAATCTCGCTTGTTTGAGGAGACAAACTTCTTGAGCAGCTTGATGATTGTCTTGTTAAATGCCTCTGCCAAGCCATTGGCGGCAGGATTGTAGGCGGTTGAAGCCACATTCTGAATTCGGTATTTATCGCAGAACCGATAGAACCCTTGGCTTACGAACTGGGGACCATTGTCATGGATGATCCGTCTGGGTACACCAAATTGATGGATGACATGGTGTTTGATGAAGCTAACCAGATTGGAGGTTTTAACTTCGGCCAACGGTGTGGCCTCCGCCCATTTTGAGAAGTAATCGGTTATTGCCAGGATAAACCGGTGACCTCTTGCCGAAGAGGGACTGATTGGCCCTACGACATCGATTCCCCATGCTTCAAATGGCCATGAAGCAACAGTAGGGTGGAGCAACTCCGAAGGTTGGTGTATGAAGTCTGCATGGACCTGGCACGCCTTACACCTTCGTGCATATTGGGTGGCATCGGCCATCATGGTCGGCCAGTAGTACCCAAGTCTGTGCAGCCTGTCTTTAAGCTTTGGACCCGGCTGGTGAGCTCCGCAAATGCCATCATGTGCTTCTTTAAGCACTTCCTGTGCCTCTGAATGAGAGAGACAACGGAGGAGGACACCGTCATATGAACGACGGTGGAGTGTCTTCAAAGTGGGATCATAGTAGAAACGGAGCGACCTTCGTCTAATGGACGCCGCTTCTTTGGGATCGTCTGGAAGCAGACCGTGTAGAGCGTAGTCAATGAGGGGAAGCGCCAATCCCTCGCTCAAGATCCACGGAGATATTATGGACCTCTTGGATCCTTAGCATATGCTTGGAGCATACGAGATGCCGGGTTGCGACTGTGAGGTGATACTCGATATCGGCCGGTAAGGCTAGCATCGTCGCTAATGCAGCGAGAGCATCCGCCTTGGTATTTTGAGATCGGGACACATGCCAATGTAGAAGCCTTCAAATAAGCTAGCCATTCGATGGCTGTATGATAATAAGGCATCAAGTTTTCATGGCGGACTTCATATTCGCCTTTGACTTGACTGATGACCAGCTTTGAATCGCCGTAAGCTTCGAGGTAACGTACCCCCATTCCCTGGGCGAGCTGGAGACCGATGAGCAGAGCATTGTATTCCGCTACATTATTAGAGCATGATTCTGTCAAGGAGAATGCTCTGGGAAGGATATGATCCTGTGGGGAGATGAACACAACCCCTACCCCGGCAATAATTTTCCCTTTGGGGCCCATCCGCGACGCTCCGTCGAAGAACATCTGCCACACTTCCTCTGCTGAGGTTGCATTAGACTCGAAGACTTCATCAGGGATGTCTTCGTGAAGTTTTGAATGTTCTGGAACTGGGTGAGCAGCTAAGAACTCTGCAAGGCCTGGCCTTTAACTGCCTTCTGAGGAGTAAAGGTCATGTCGTATTGAGACAACAGAAGTGCCCATTTAGCCAACCTTGAATTCAGCGACCCTGGCTTCGTCATGAGAAGACGTAAAGGGTTCACCCTGGAGATGACATGTATGGTTTGGCCAACCAAATAATGTCGCGTCTTCTGGACAGCGAAGACGAGAGCTAAACACTCTTTCTCGATAGGATTGTAGCGAGATTCCGCTCCTATGAGAGTCCTGCTCAGATAATAATGGCCTGCTCGTGGCCATTGTCGTCCTTCTGAGCGAGGAGGCACCGAGGGAATAGTCCAGAGCTTTTACATAAAGCAAGAATGGTTTCCCTGATGTAGGGCCACTAAGACCGGAGGTTTTGTGAGATACCTCTTAATGTCTTCATAAGCTTCTTGACAGGCTTGGTCCCATATGAAGGCAGTACCCTTTTTCATGAGACGGGTAAAGGGCTGGCAACGGCCCGAAAGATTTGCTATGAATCTTCTGATGTAGGCTAATCTGCCTTGCAAGCCTCGGAGCTCTTTAAGGTTCCTCGGTGGATGCATGTCCTGTATGGCTTTGACTTTGTCTGGGTCCAGATGGATCCCTTTTTATGTGACAATGAACCCAAGGAATTTGCCGCTGGACACTCCCAAGAAGGATTTTGTCGGGTTCATTTTCAGCTGATGAGCCCGCATTATGTCGAACATCGTTCTCAGATCGCGAAGATGTTCATTTTTGCTGCGGCTTTTGACGCAATGTCGTCAACATAGCATTCCACCGTCTTTCGGAGATGGTCGCGGAAGATCATGCTCATCGCCCGCTGGTAGGTTGCTCCGGCGTTCTTCAGTCCGAAGGGCATTACAGTGTAGCAGTATACCCCCAATGGCGTTCGGAAAGAAGTATGCTTCTCGTCATCAGGATACATCTTGATCTGGTTATACCTGAGAAGCCGTCCATGAAAGACATCCTCTCGAATCCGCATGTGTTTTGTCGATCATGACATCGGTGATCGGCAGTGGGAATTCATCTTTGGGACAGGCCGTATTGAGATCATGGTAGTCGATGCAGATTCGTATTTTCCCATTCTTCTTGAGGACGGGGACTATGTTAGCCACCCAATCTGGATGTTGTTCCTCCCGGATGAAGCCACAGCAATGAGCTTATGAACTTCGGCTTCAATAGCCTCCATGATGTTTGGGCGGAACCGACGTTGTTGCTGCTTGACTGGCTTAACGTCGGGCTTGATGTTTAGACGGTGCATAGCGACCTGTGGATCAAGTCCAGCATGTCTTCATAGCTCCAGGCGAAGACATCTATATACTCTTTTACGAGCATTATCAATTCTTTCTTTTCGATAAGTGATAAGCTCCCACTTATGAAAATAGGCTTAGGGTGATCTTGACTACCCAAGTTAACCTGGATCACCTTGTCTTCGGTAGGTGGCTCGCACAGCTCAAACCGCTTCTCCCATCGAAGGCTCAATTGCTGGGCCCATGATTCCTCATCGGCAACCTCTGCGGGTTCCAACTGACTGCTTGAAGTCATGAGGCTTTCGAATATCCCTCCTATGCTGACATCAGAATCCCATTCGGAGGATGAGGCCGACTGTGATGGGATCGATCCATCGCCTTTGACCTGAACTGTTGTTGATGATGTGGGTGTGACATACCCTAACCCCCTGCGTGTACTATCATAGTAATTTGCAGGTTTCCCTCTTGGGACGGAGTTACGCATCAAGCCGCGTCTTCCTTTTCCGAAGTTTAGGCCCGCTCCCTGCTTCAGGTTGTAACCCATCTTCTTCATAATATGGCGCGCTGATGGCGCGTAATGAAAGAACTGTGGAGCATCCGACTCTGAGCTTGAGTCTGTGGTTGAGATCTCCCTGGTCGGGCTCTGCCGAAGATTATCGGCGCCTGACCTTGCTTGGACGGAGGGACTACCAGCGTGGCCCCTTCTACGGCTTCCACAGATGTGCTAGCCACACTCGGCTCATGTACGGGCATATGAAGAGAGCCATCCATCATGGATTTAATCGACTCGATGCTCGCAGGATAATCGAAAGAAATATTATCATTAATTATCCATTCGCCTTCCTCCTCAGAGGGATCCTACATCGGGGATCATTAAAGCATGCTACAATTGGCTCGCCAATCAGAATGGCTGGCATGCCCGTTTCGGATTCCGAATCCGCCTCATTGCCACTTTCATCATCGTCTGGCAATGGTTCTCCGGCGTTCCACTAGCCTCTTGATATAGGAGAGCATCAGTGAAGTAGTTTTCCACCCCCTTGAAGGGTTGCTTCTCAGCGAAGATAGTTCGTACTGTCGCATCATCCTCAACATACTTGAAGCACTGATGGAGAGTGGAAGGAACGATCCAGTTGGCATGGATCCATGGTCGTCCCAGTAGCAGGTTGTATGATGTGTCAGCATCAATGACATAGCACGTCACTTCTGACTTCAAGCTTCCGATTCTGCAGCGGAGCCGAATCTTTCCAAGCGGATGGCTGCTCCCGGCGTTGAAACCATATATTGTAGTGGTAGTTGCGGACAACCTGTACAATGGTATGCCGAGGAAATAGAGGAGCCTTTTGGGGATGATGCTGAGTGCAGACCCCGGATCTACTTGTACTCTTTCAATGCATGTTGAACCGATATATCCGGTATAGTACAGAGGTCGATCATGCTTGTTGTCTTTGAGAAGCATATCTTCCGCCGTAAAGGTAATAGCAGGGACCTTGGATTATGCGTGATGGCACTCTGAGCAGGAAGGCCGCATCTCATCACACAGGAACCTCAGGCATGCATGTCAGAAAGGACTCCGAGTTGGCCAGCGCATCTCTGAGTGCCTCTCTTGTCTCTTTAGAGAGACGAAGGAGCTCGTGTATTGTGATACGAGCCGGGATATTGGCTAAGTGGGCCAATATATCAAAGCGAAAGGGCGTGGCTAACCCTTGGCCTGGCGGTTTCTTCAACAACACATGGTCGAACCGCACTTCCTTAGGCTTCTCATTCCCTTTGGTCAGAACTGGAGCGGATGTCGGCATTGGTACTGACGTCGTTTGCTGTTGTATCTCGTCAGTAGACTTGTCATACTGCCTTTGATATGACTTTCCAGACCGGGTGCCCGTCTGTTGAGGTGCATCTGCCTTCGCTGTACAGGCATGCTTCTCTTCTTCTGAATCGCTGAGGGAAGCCGAAGTAAGATTACCATCATCTGGCAGGACAGAGATGACATTGCAGGACTTGCCCTTTTTGCTGGAGTCCTTCGACGTCCGCTGTACGTCTTGGACGAGGTCAGGGTGTATCCACATAACTTCTCCTGTCTCCAATGTCAAGGGGACGAGACCCTTGCCATCTTTAGCTATGGTTGAAGAATGCTTGACTTCCAACCGCGGTGTGGGGGCTGGATAGGTCCCGTCGGGAACTGTGACCTTCTGAGCAGTGCCGAACTCAAGAGTCACCATATTGGCAGTGACTTTCTTCTGTTCCGTCTTCAATGTGAGGACTCCAGCGTCGACCAAAGCTTGAATTCTATCCTTGAGAACATAGCACTTGTCAGTAGGATGGTGGATCATCCTGTGGTAGAGGCAGTATTTAGGGTCGTTTATACGCCCTATCTCATTGGGACGCCGAGCATCCGGTAGCTTCATTTTGTTCCCTTTGTGGAGCAGATGGAATATCGTGACCACCTGGTCATCTCTGAAGGAGTACTGCTTCGGAGGAAACTTGGGCTCTTGGCTGTTGACGCCGCTCTTCTTGGCCTTTGACTGCATGTCCCCGGTCAGCTCGACGGACATAATCTCCTTCCCTTTAGCTTGGGAAGACTGCGGGAGATCGCTACGCCCTTTGTTGTTTGTGCCCCATTTGCTTCTAGGGGCGGATGGCTCGAACTTCTTAGCCAATTTCTCGGCTATCTCAGCTTGTTCGACCAATTCCTTCCAAGTATGGGCTTTGACAGCCCCCATGCGGACTTCTACTTGATCCAAGAAGTTGTGCCTGCATGTCTGTAAGAGCATGGGTAATGGCATCCCTGCTGGGCACATCAGAGATAGATTTCTGAACCGCTCAATGTATTCACGGACAGATTCGCCTTTCCTCTGTACAGTGGAAAGGAGCTTGTCCATGGTCACTTCGGTGTCATCCTCATAGAAGCGAGAGAGGAACCGAGTTTCCAGGTCAACCCAGGAATTGATAGAGTCCTGAGGAAGGCTTCGGAACCAGTCGAATGCCACCCCTTTCAAGGTGCCGATGAACATCCTAGCCATGATGGCGTCGTTGTTTAGAACATTACCGTCTGGGACCGAAATAGTAGATGTGCTGATTGGGCGAGCTCTTACCATCATACGTATGCAACGTTGGTGGTTTGAACTTTGGCGGATATGGCACCGAATCCCACTCCAGCGGATAAGGACGGACTGCCCCTACCTTCTAATTCATTCCTCTGAGTTAGGGATGCGATTTGAGCTTGAAGGCCTTTAAGGACTTCGGCATCCAGGGAAGAGCCTCCCTTAGATTTCTCCGTCTTGGGCGGATCATTGCTGAGATGCCCCTCCTCGTCATGATTACTCCCGGTATCATCATTCCGATTGCTGAGGAGCTGAGCGAGCATCTGTTGAATATTGTCCAGGGCCTCTTGCTGAGTTCTAGAGGTCTGCTCCTGAGCTTCCAAACGCTGACGAAGATCGTCATTGGCGTTATCGGCCATATTAACCGATGCTTTGTCCGTTCGCACAGAACTGACTGTTGCTGAAGAGGCATACCCGCTGTCTTCATTTTCTCCATCAGATGATTGGGGTGATCGTCTGGACTGTGGCGAGATTAGGGCCTTTGAGGAAGAAGGCTGCTCATAATTATAGGGTATCGCTACCCTGGATCTGGTGTTTCGGAAACACCTTCTTCGCGCACCAAGACTTCACCTAAGCCCGGGCTATAATCTGGATCTGGGGAGCCGAAAGGGGTATCATCAGATGTATGACCTTCCCTGTGTCGCTCTCGTCCTCTTCCGGTCATGTTGACGGACGCGAAGGCTGGGCCTCGCGAAGCACTCCTTTCATGATGTTTCTTTATGGCACGTGCGGACAACCGGTCAAACACCGATTGACGGTGTGGAGGTGCCATCTTGATTGGATATTGCCGACAATGGGCTGAATGGATTGTCACAAGTCGGCATCCTCTTTGACAACAAGGGGAAGTGGTTTGGAGAGACTCCAATTCCCGCTTGTTTGCCAAGAATTGTCGCAGGTTAGGCTCAACAGAGCCTGAACAACCCCGTGGAGAGGCCTTTCTGGAGCGTACAAGGGATGATGCTCCGTTCTTCTTATCCCTGCAGAAGGGATTAGTACTGAATAGTACTTTGGCGCTAGCTTTGCCGACAGGTGCGAGCTTAGTGCCTGATGAATCGGGGAGCGGAGCACGCTGTGGTGCTTTGCCCGCTATTCTGCTGCGAAGGGGATCAACCTCAGATAACACTGCGGTTTTAGCCTTGCGGCCGCGAACCCAGTGAATTTGTTGTGATACAATAGCTTTGCTTGTGCGAGCGAGGCTAACAGGAGGCTTTGCTGCCCTTGATTCAGGTGACGGTATGATTGCCGTCGTGACTTCATGGCTGGCAGCATCGTCAGGGCAGATGGGCATCTTACCTTTTCTTTCGCGGGAGAGGCGCAGTCTCGGCATGACTACTCCGGAGCTTTGGTTGAAGACTCCTGTTTAGGCTTCCATATCAGCCTTGACAGGGGACGCCTAGGTTCGCAAGGAACCTGAATAGCCACAAGCGGGGCTGTGGGTGCTGGCAAGATTCTGCCTCTGGTTTTCTGATTTGAAACCTTGGTCATGAAGACCTTCCTGTGCTTCCGTGCTCGAAGCGTCAGGCCACCCCCAGAGAGGACTTCTTCAAATCTTCCTTGATCGATCTGGATAACCAGGTTTCTCAAAAGTGCAGGATCTGGGCTGCGGGCATGTTTCCTTGTTGCGCCAGAGAACTGCGGCAGATTCGCAGAGGACCTTTTCCGTCTCCGCAGAGACTTTGCTTGAAGATTTAGCCAGAGAAGATCTGGCTGCACCGGCTTTTCTGAATTCAGAGATAGACCCGAAGGTCTGTTCGTCGCATTGCGACACTTGATTCTCAGCAGAGAAATCAATTCCCCAGCGGAGTCGCCATCTTGTTTTCCATTATGTTTGCAAAGGGGGAAAACTTACAAATAAAAGTTTGAGGAGCTAAATTACAAGTATTCTCAAAAGATTACAAGTAGATCTCCTCAGAGATTCTGGGAAAATGTGCGATAGGAGTCTGGTCAGCGCGCGACCACTTTGTCCCTTTGACGATGCGAGCGATGAGATTCCCTTCTCGCCTGGTTCGGGGAATCAGAGAACAGAAGGTTGGTAGAACCCTCTTGCTGCTTCTCAAAATCGCCTTCGATAAGGAATTCCTTCTCGCCTGGTTCCGGAGATTCCTTGAGAGGAAGGACGACGTTAGGGTATCAACACCCTGGTTTAGAGAAAGCAATTCTCTAAAAGGTCTCTGAATTCGGGAGCGCGCGGTGCGTCGTGAAAAAGCCTCTACTTGTGGAGTCTTCTCTCTTTTTTTTTATCGATCGATCTCCCTATGCCTTCATCCCCCTTTTTCTTGTGCGATCCCCGGCGGGCTATTTATAAGGAAAGCAAGGGTATAATCGTCCCCTTTGAAGATATGGAAACAGATTGAACCGAATCTGTTTGAATCTGGAAAGTAGCCTTATTGCGAGGCTAGGATAGCTTCTGCGGAGCTAGAAAATGGCAAGTCGGTTGATCTGTTTTGATCCTTTCTATATTGTTGGGGATTCTCCTTGATCCTCTTACTCGTTTCAAGAGAGTCAAGAGATTACGGCAATCACCTGCCATATTTGAATCCCGATTGGTTTGATTAGATTGAATCCGATCTCATCAGGAGATTTTGATTGGTCAAAGGTTGACCATAGCAGGCTGATATCGGAGCTGCCCGCTTTGAAGCTCATAGCGGAGCTAGAGGCAATTCCTAGCGAAGTTCGAAAAGAGGCTTTTCGGCGAAGCTATCAGTCAGCTTCCTGGCGATGCTCTGGATGATGCTAGCCTCTCAAACGAGGCTATCCCTTGGGCTAATGTAATGCTAAATGCTAGCATTTTAACCTGCTGAGGTCTGTTTAGAAACAATCCGGGTTCACTGTTCTGCTTGCTGGATCAGTGGAGTCCAAACCGCTTCCTTGTCCCTTGGAGATGGGTGAAAACTGGTCTTCAGCTCGTCTGTCCCTTGTCTTTTGTAAATGTCAACAAGTTTAGACATCGTTCGGACCAATGAGAATCTTGTCTTTTTTAAGTGTCAACAGCTATATATCAAATCGTGTTTTCTTATGCAAAAATACTTCAAAAACATCTTTGAGATTTATTTTTCTAGAAAGCCAAATGTTTCATACTTTAAAGTTTTTGGATGCAATGTTTTGTTTTAAATACAAAAGACATTTTGGGAAAATTTGATGCTAGGTCTTATGAAGCAATCTTTGTAGGTTACTCAAATACTAGTAAAGCTTATAGAGTTTTCAATAAGTCATCTTTAACTATTGAAGAGTCTATACATGTAAAATTTGAGGAATTTAATGTGTTTGTTAAGAATGTTATAGAAATAGATTCTTTGCATGAAGACATAGAGAAGTCACTTTGAAGGACTCACCTACTATTGAAGGCATGCTAAAGGATGATGAAGGAAGTGAAACTAAGGATCAAGAGGCTCAAGGAAATGAAATTCAAAGAATTGAATTGGAGCCTACTCAACAACTTCCAAAGGATTGGAGATACAATCCACATCATCCCAAGGACCTTGTTTTAGGTGAAGTATCTCAAGGGGTAACTACTCGTTCTCAACTTCATGATTTTTGTGGACACTATGCTTTTATTTCTCACTTTGAACCCAAAAGCGTCCTCGAAGCCGAGGCCGACTCATATTGGTTGCTAGCCATGCAAGAGGAACTCAATCAATTTGAGCGCAATCAAGTTTGGCACCTTGTTCCTAGGCCCCACGATAGATCAACAATTGGTACTAAGTGGATCTTTAAGAACAAGTTGGATGAGTCTGGTAATGTTGTTAGGAATAAAGCTAGGTTAGTTGCCCAAGGTTACACTCAAATCGAAGGTATCGATTTTGAAGAAACCTTTGCACCCGTAGCACGGTTTGAAGCCATACGGATGACACTTGCATTTGCTTCATATAAAGATTTTAAGCTTTTTCAAATGGATGTTAAAAGTGCTTTCTTAAATGGATTTATTGAAGAGGAGGTGTATGTTGAACAACCCCCTGGGTTTGTTGATCCTACACATCTAGATTTTGTTTTCAAACTTGACAAAGCTTTTTATGGTTTAAAACAAGCCCCTAGGGCTTGGTATGAAAGGCTGTCTTCATTTCTAATTTCAAATGGTTTTAAGAAAGGAAAAATTGATACTACTTTATTTACAAAACATGTTGAAAATGATATTCTTATTGTGCAAATTTATGTGGATGATATCATTTTTGGTTCTACTAATGAAACCCTTTGCCAAGCTTTTGAATCATGCATGAAGGAAGAATTCGAAATGTCTATGATGGGTGAGCTCAACTATTTCCTTGGTCTCCAAATCAAGCAAAGAAAGGATGTGATCTTCATCAATCAAGCCAAGTACACAAAGGAACTTATCATAAGAGATTGGACTTGAAGGAGTTAGAACTAGCAAAACTCCCATGGCAACAACCACCAAGCTTGACAAGGATGAACAAGGTAAAAGTGTAGACATTAAGCTTTATCGTAGCATGATTGGTAGTTTATTGTATTTGACGGCTAGTAGGCCGGATATTATGTTTTGTGTATGTCTTTGTGCTCGTTTTCAATCATGTCCTAAGGAGTCTCATTTAGTAGCGGTAAAACGCATTATTAGATACCTTAAGGGCACAATTGAAATGGGTTTGTGGTATCCAAAAACCGGACTATTTGAAATGAAGAGTTTTTCGGATGCCGACTATGCGGGTTGTAGGGTAGATAGGAAGAGTACAAGTAGAACATGTCAATTTCTTGGTAATTGTCTTGTTTCTTGGTCTTCCAAAAAGCAAAATTCGGTAGCCCTTTCAACCGCCGAGGCGGAGTATGTTGCAGCCGGAGCTTGTTGTGCACAAGTTCTTTGGATGAAACATACTCTCCTTGACTATGATTTGCATTTTGATCATATTAAAATATTTTGTGATAATATTAGTACTATTCATATGACTAAAAATGCAAATCAACATAGTAAAACTAAGCACATTGACATTAGATATCACTTTCTTAGAGATCATTATGAGAAAGGTGATATTGATATTGATTATGTTTCTACCGATTTTCAACTTGCCGATATTTTTACAAAACCTCTAGACTATGCTAGATTTTCATTTATTTGTGGTGAGTTGAATGTTTGTATTATAGATTCTTGAAAGAAAATTTTCTTATTTTTTACCCTTTTTGATGTATGACAAAAAGGGGGAGAAATAGTTAGTTTTAGTTAGTTTTGAAGTTTTATGCACTTGTATTTTGTTTTTGTGCATTGTGTTTTATATACTTTTTATGCTTTATGTATATAGCCATTCACTTTTACACATAATCAGTCTTTTATACATAGCATAATTTGAGGGGGAGCTTCCAAGCTCTTTTCCCATGTTTAAAATAACTATATGTTTTGTCATCATCAAAAAGGGGAGATTGTTGGCCCAAGGTTACAATCGCCCGTTTTATTGAGTTTTGATGATTCCAAAACATATATAGTTATTTGTACTAATCATGTTTATTGCTTAAGTGTGTTTCAGGGTTCTAAAGATTCATGGAGTTTTCTTCCCTAAAGGAAGGTTGTTTTGACTCAAGTCGGTTCATTTCAGGTTCAAGAATCAAGCCTTGCAAGATCATATGAAGAAGCCCACTTGAAGACTTTGTAGTCACCTAGAACCTATGTAAGATTTAGTTTTGTTAAAGATTGAGGTTGTGGTAAATTGGCTCTAGTACACACACACATTTTTCGAAATACAGTTTTCAGTTTTGACATTTTGTTTTAAGTTCATGGCTTGATTTCTATACATGATTCAAATCCTTACAAATTTTATATCCTATTTATATCATGTATATCTATCTTTACAGCATGATACTTAGCCACATACACCTACAAAATTATTTTGAAAATTTTCCCAAGTCCAGAATTTTTCCAACTTGTTTAACTGTTTCAAGCCTGGCAGTCGACCGGATCGGTCGGCAGGCTCTATTCCGGGCCAGGCCGGTCGACCGACCGGTCGACCGAGACCTGTGTCCAGGACGTGCACGCTTGTGCACGTCTGTCGGTCGACCGACCTAAAACAGCTTGCTCTCTGTTTTTTGTCGGCCGACCGAGCAGTCGACCGTCAGTACAAAACTGTGTTTGCCCTTTGCGAACAGTCGACCGGCCGGTCGACCCGAGCCCAACGGCTAGTTGCCAACAGGGCTGCCGGTCGACCGGACCGGTCGACCGACAAGCCTGCCAGCTGCCAACGGCTCTTTCCTCTTTGGTGAAAATCTGAATTCTGATTTTCACCCTGTTTTGTGGCAGGATTTTTCTGACTTTTTGGGGGTTATTTTCTGATCAAATAAACTTAATTTAAATGTGTTTTAATCCCTTCCTCTCCCTATAAATAGAGGGGATTGGTCTCTTGCAAAATTACCAAGAAAAATTCCTAGTTTACAAGTTTTCAAAAGAAAGAAAAAGTTTCAAAGCTCTCAATTCTCTCTTGCATTCTTGGCTATTGTTTTTCAGTTGTGTTCTCAAGCAAGTTTTCATTTACAACTGAGTTTGTTTTTCTCACTACACTTCTAGAGCCAAAAATTCCATTCTCATTCTATAAGGAAGTTGTAAAGAGAAAGTTTGTAAGAAGTTTGTGATCCTTTTGGTGATCACTTGGCTACTTGTTCCTTCTTCTTGTTCTTGTTGAGATACCTCTTCGGTAGAGGTTTGTAAGTGGTGGAGTTCGGTACTCCGGTCTTCGGTAGACCTTGTAAAGTCCTCGGTGGATAGTAGAAACCCTTCACGGCGGTGAAGGCGGGATTAGAGCGGTGGCTCGAACCTCGAAACAAATACTTTGTGTTTGCGATTGATTTTCTCTTTGCTCTCTATTGCTCTTACTTACTTGCTTGTGATATTGCTATTCTTTCATACCTTGTGATATATCTTGTGTGCATTTCATTATTTCTTCAAATTCATTTTTTGCTACATTGTCGATCATTACTCATACAACAAGATTACAATACGCACCTCAAACTCATATCTAAAGGAATCACGAGGAAGGAGTTCAGAGCCCTTCACGGGTATTCGGCTCTTAGTCTTGTTTTGGGAGATCGTTGCATCATTCATTCATACTTGTTTTAAAAAGATTGTTAGATTAGCATTTACACCTATTCACCCCCCCTCTAGGTGTTTTTTCAGGAACCTCCACTGAGGATTTTGCAAATACAACCGGGAGTACCGAACTCCTCTCTCAACCAATACAACCTCCACCGAGGCAATACAAATGGTCTACCGAAGACTGGAGTACCGAACTCCACCAATACAACCAAATCCACCTCACCGAGAGGGATACAAGCACAATCCACCTCTACCGAAGAGGGATACAAATACCAACCAACTCCACCTCACCAAAAGGGAGTAAACCACAAGCTCAACCTCTACCAAAGAGGGAGCAACCAACAACCCAAATCAACCTCTACCAAAGAGGGATATCACAAATAAAAGGGTTTACAACTTGGAGGTTTCCACAACCTCAAACAATTTCTTTTCCCATAAATAAATGATCCTAATAGAATAGGATAGGAGATATGACTCAAGTGTGGAGAAAACCAAGAGTTTGGAAGTCAAAAATTCAAAGAAAAACTCTAGGGAAAACTCTAGATAAAATAGATAATTAAGATCAAAACAATTCCCTAAGAATTTCCTTTTCAAAATGATTTTCCAACTCTTTTTAAAACAAAGCAAAGATCAAATCTTTTTAGCTCTAAAAACTCTTTTGAATCTTGAAACAAAACACTAGAAGGTAGGAAAATTTTGGCTCATAAAAACTTAACCAAAACCCTAAAGAGATGGGGTATTTATATCCCCAAACAAAAAAACCCGTTGGGGCTGATCTGTCAGCCTTGGCGGCTGGCGGTCGACCGCCCGGTCGATCGCCAGCGGTCAAAAAAATGACCGTTGGAAGCCAGCGGTCGACCGGCCGGTCGATCGTAAAAATCCAGAGAGCAAAGCTCTCTGGCCGGTCGACCGCAACGGTCGACCGCCCAAGTGCCTGGCCAACGTGCACAGGTGTGTGTGCACGTCGATCGACCGTCCCGGTCGACCGACTCTGGGTCCGGTCGACCGGCCCGGTCGACCGCCAGAGCCTGGCAGAAGGCAATCTGGGTCAGAAAATTGGGTTTTAAATAATTCTAATAAATCTCATAAAACTTCTAAAAATCCACCAAAATAGTTTTTAACTTTATATTTGATATATAATCATGTGATAAAAATTTCAACACAAATATCAAACATTTTAAACCATTTTTGTGTAATGGAAAAATTACCGAAAATCAGAACCTGTATTTTTCCAAACTTGGATTTTTCAAATAAACTTTGTCCAAAACATATCCAAATACAAAATCATGATACTTAATCATTTTAAAACATGTTGCATATGGACATAGGTCCAATATACATGAAACATATACATATCATTGTTTTTGTCTTTTATTACCAAAAATATGTTTTGTTAAAAATACCAAAACACCAAAACTCATGAATAGGCATATCAAAATAAGTGTGTCTTCATACTGAGTCTTCATCTCTCTCTTGTTATAAATTTGTTATGTGCGCCTGAGCGGGTTTGTGCATGATTATCTAAACATTAAAATGAAGAGTGTGTATTAATGCATGTTTACATGTGTGTGGGGGTAATTATAAATATGTGGGTGTGTTTATAAATGTATTAATGCATGGTTGTGTAAACATCATAATGTGGTGTGAGTATTAATGCCTGGGTACATATATGGGTATATAGATTTGTATGTTTATTAAATGTATTTATGCTTGGCACATAGGTGGGTATTTATATGCCTCTCCCCTCCTTGTTTCACACACGCATCCACGTTGTGGCGATCGTCTTTGTCTGACGACCTCCGGTGAGCTCCGTCACGCCCTCCAGCCTCCGTCGTCAAGTCTGCAAACTTGATTAGTTACCTATTGTTGTCAAGGGAATGTCAGACCCCGCGACAAGAGGCAAGTGTACACGATTCTCTCCTCGTTGACTTTCTTATTGATCTTAATTTTGCCTCTAAATTATAATTCTAGTTATTATATCTCATGATCATCAATATTATCCTGTGATCACATTTACATATCAGCTTTTCCTCTTCCGATTATATGACTAATTATTCTATTCTTGATATATTACTGATATCCTCTCATGATCATATTTCATTACCTTACATATCATGTTTCCATCTCGTTCCTTTACATGCATGCATCCAACTTAAACTGACATTATTGCTTGTATGTGACAAATCCTGACATGTAAACCTATATGATTGATGGATAAAGCCTATATGTCGACTGATATTGTGATCTTGATATTACAAGAAATTAATCGAGAAAATTGACCATTATATTCTGAGTAATTATTCGAGGATATCTTATTGGATTATTGACACATCATCATGACCGTTTTACTTTGACATTTGGATTACATGATACTGACATCACTTGCACTATTGCTACTGTTTACATTATCTCGTGATCTTGATAAACATTATATTCACTATCTGTCACTGATATTCTTGGTACCGATTCCTGACCCTGTAACACTGAGTAACACACTATTCTGCATTTGCATTGATTAATAAAATTAATCAAGCCGGGGTTACTAGGGGAGACTGTAGCAGGGAAATCCAGGAGGTGTGCTTAGAAGGGCGACCCCTTGTGGGTTTGGATGCCACACGTGATCTTATTATTTATGCGCGCTCCTGTTATTACATGTTACATGATACCTGAGTACAATGAACTGTTTCTCCCTGCTATCAGGATCCACTAACGCATCACTTGTTTGATATGTAGTTGTTCTGCGGGATGGGGCACAGGATGATTGCATTAGTTAGGATAACAAAACATACTAGACATATGCACTTGCATCATATCCTGCATTGTCTTCAGTGATCTAGTACCTGACATATATTTTCAAGATACTGACACCTAAGACTCATGTGACATGCATTATCTTGACTACATGATATTCCTGGACATACCATGTTATTTTATCTCGTGATCTCGAGTTCTTGTGATCTTGTGATTATGTTACATGACAGTTGCTTGTCCAAGACATTTCATGTTCATTATATACATGTCAAACTATGCATGCATGGTCCTCTTGTACATGATCTATCATCTTGATTATTTTTGTTATTGTTATTACTTTCAGTTCTCAATTCTGCCAAACATATTATTCTTATGTCCTACTTATTTTACTACATCTTCATATTCTCTCTTTTATCATTTTATCCTTCGTGTACTCTTGCTGGTCCGCTTCTGATGGACTTTTATATTATTTTTCAGTATTTAGATCAGAAAGCCGGTAAAGAGAATTGTTCTTAGATCATATTCTAGTTCCGTTGTTCTTCGGTGAGTTCAGTTTTCTTTCTTGACTTGTCTTATTCAGATATAGTGGATGATATTGTTTATGATTCAGCTTTTCATATATGTGATTTTATGCCTGCGCTTGGTTGCATGTGCATATATGTGTACTATCCTGCTTGTTATTGACAGCCTAAGGTACTCATGGAAGAGATTTCGCTCTTCGTGAGTATCTGCTGGCCATCGTCACGTACTCGTATTCCGTATTTTGGGAAGCGGGGCGTGACAGAAAGAATGTGGAATAGGTGATGTGAATTGGTTGTGATTAGAAAAGCATGTGAAAATAAAAGAGAAGAAATACGGATTTGAGAAGGTGATGAATGAAAATAAAGAAAAGAAAAGAAAAAGGCTTAAGAAACTAAAAGAAAGTTTTTTACAAAAATTTAAGAAAAGAAAGCTTATAGAAAAGAGTTTGAAGAAAAGTGAAGAAGTGTAAAGAAAAAATGCTTTAAAAAAAATTTGAGTTGTAGAAATTGGAAAAAGTTGCATGGCTAACATTCTACTAATTAATCCCACTAATCGTTAACTTGTTGAAGATAGAGCCTCTTAGATCCTTCATCTTTATGATCTTGTACAATAGTCATGTGGTGTTCTAATGAAAGTTCATCATCCTCCACTATGCTCAATGCGGCAAAAACTTGAACATCACCCAATCAAAATTCGTTTTAAGATGAGATTAGGGTGAGAAACAAGTGCACTATCGGTATCGACATAAGTGATTGGGCATTCTCCAACTACAAAACAAGAAAAAAAAACAATCAATAGATCATCAAAAACATATTAGTTAAGCATGAAATATGAGAGTTAGAATACTTGTTAGTGTGTTAGTGTTAGAACCCTTCATCATAAGCCATCCATAACTCTTGCTTGCACAAGGCTCTCTGGCATGCTATAGATTCGTATAGGTTATATTCAAGCAAGTTAGGGTTAGTAATTAGTTAGCCATACAATGAGAAGATTAGCTAGCCATGAAGTTAGAGCATGAAATGTAAAGTTTCCAAGAAATATCAGCCATGATTAGAAGCAAGAAATTAAAAGCACAAGTAAAAGTTAGAAGAAAGAGTAATGAGGAAAGAAGTAATCCTTGAATTGAAGTGTTACTTGGATCAATTACAATGGCTCTCTCTCTTCCCAACTCAATTTCTAAAAGGAAAAAAAAACCTATACTAAATTGCAATGATGCAAGAGAAGAATCACAAGAGTAGATCAAGCAATGCAGGTGCTTTGCTCTCTGTTTTCTTTCTAACTCCCTCTCTGGTGAATTTATAGGGTATTTATAGGCTACAGTGGCTTGGGGAGCACGAAACGGGGTGCCAGGTGTCGTTGATCCATGGATGATTCTAGAAGATGGCCGCGGAAACGCGAAAAAAGCCGCGTTTCCATGGCAATACGGTGGTCACTTGCACTGATCCAGCTCTAGTTACCTGTCCTCTAGAAGGAGATCCCTAGGGAATATCTATCTCTCCACGCATTTAGGCTAGCATTAGTCCAGATTCATCCAATTATTTTAGAACTAATCTACCCATATCTAAAATGATCCTTCTTGTTCTTCAAGAAAACACTTTATAAATCTGAAAAATAGCTGGAAATTCCAGATTACTTTACACCCTTGCCCTTGTCTTTTGATTTATCTGTAAATTACCTAAAAAAGAGTTATTAGCAATATACTGAACACAATATGGTAGGTAATGTGATGATTATGATGCAAATTTAACCACTAATCACACCCCCACACTTATCTCTTTGCTCGTCCTCGAGCAAAATAAGAAAAGAGATGCTAAACTAAGGAAATTATTACACCACTTTCACAGGTTGCACTGAGCACGTGCAACAAGCCGTTAAACCTCTTGGTTACCCTAGAGGAGGAGTTTTATCTCCTAAGAGTTTTCAGTGGATTACACCCACAAAATCCATAAGAGAAATAAATGATAGTGGTTTTTTTACAAAGAAAGAAAAAGGAAGAAAATTTATGATCCATTTTTGCAAAAATTTAAGTTATCTTATGGTTTTAAGTTAACCTAAACTGGTCCTTCTAATTATAAGTTTCCACTCGAAGTTTTGTCTTCAATTTAAGGTTAAGTTTCAAAAGTAGAGAGATCATTGGATTTTACATCAAGCATAGAATATATACACTTATATGTATGATGAATTTGCACTTAGACTTATGATACCTTTACTTATATTTTTATTTATAAATTCATTTTTTATTTATTATTATATATATATTTTTGTATAGACATATATGTGCACTTATTATTTTTCTTAGCTTCATTAGGCTTTCTAATTTACCCATGTAGCGAGCCTTGTACCGATGACTCCTAGACCAGATGATCTTAGGGCACTAGATGAGAATACATCCTTAAGGTTCAAGGATTCGAGTAAACAAGGCCACGAATGCTAAGGACTTAACCACCTTTAGGCGTTATGATCATGCTTCTTAAGGCACAACTAACCAGCTTAACTGGTGATCAACTATTTATTTATTTATATTCATAATTTTATTTTTATATTTTATTTTTCTCTTATATATATATATATATTACAAATAAAGGTATATAGGTCTTTGTTTTAATCCTTAACATGTACATGTCTATAATACTTTAGAAAAAATTTAAAATCTAATTATCTTTCTACTCTTTCTTTCTTAACCTAAAAATCCAACAACTCTTCATGTTGGCCCAAAGGCCTATCACTCTAGTTTTGATGATGATTAACTCATGTAGTTATAGTACTAATGATCTTGTGGTTATGTAGTTTTAGTTATTGATCAAAATCTTAGTAGGTGCTTAGCTTTAACAAAAGAGTTTTAGAGTTAACACAGGTTGATTCAAGAGCTCACGCGCATCTAGCACTCGGTTGGAGTCAAGCTCTTTGGATCGTGTTTTGATCGAGTAGGCTTGGAGAAAGAGTTCTACAAGAAGACTTCAGTTTGCGTTTAGTTTAGTTGTGTTTAGATCTTGTGTAAAGATAGAATAGTGTTGATATGCTCAAGTTCACACACACAAGTTTCAATATGTTTGGTTTTCGATTTAATCAGTTTTGGATTTCAACTATATATATATATATATATATATATATATATATATATATATATATATATATATATATATATATATGGTCTTCATGATTAGATAGAATCAAAACAAGTTTACATGGTTTAATGTATCTTAGATTTCATCTTTATACATCTATGCTTCATATATTTAGAAAAACTTATTTTGATAATCCTATTCATGTGTTTAGAGTTTTGTAATTAACAAAACTTAATTTTGGATTAGAGTTTTGTAATTAACCAAACTTATTTTTGGATTTCATTTCAAAAACATAAATATATCTTTTACATGTGTATTGGATTCTATCCAAACACTGTATGCTTCAAAAGAATTTAAATATCTTGTTTTTTTATTTATACAAGTTTGAGAAAAATCGGATTTCCATTTCAAAGTTTATTTTTTAAAAATACCGATTTTGTTTTTAAACTTAAATTCTATATCACAAAAATAGTTCAAATAGTTTATAATATGTGTTGATTTTTGGTCACATATATTTGTTCTTCAAATATTTATAAGAACCAATTTTGTAGAATTTATGAGAATTTATGAGATTTTATTGGTGTTAAATAAACTAAGTTTCTTAACCTATATTCCCAGCCAGAGATTGCTGGCGGTCGACCGGACCAGAGGTCGGTCGACTAGACCGGTCAACCGATGTGCACAAGAACGTGCACAAGACTAGCCTAGGAGGCCAGTCAACCGACTGTAACTTGTTGGCCCAAAGGCCCATCACTCAAGTTTTGATGATGATTAACTCTTGTAGTTATAGTTTACTAATGATCTTGTGTTTATTTAGTCTTAGATATTTGATCAAGATTTTAGTAGGTATTTAGCTTCAACAAAGGAGTTTTGGAGCTAACATGTGTTGATTCAAGAGCTCGCGCGTCAAGATCGCATCTAGCACTCGGTTGGAGTCAAGCTCGTTGGATCGCGTTTGGATCGAGTCGACTTGGAGAAGGAGTTCTATAAGAAGACTTCGGTTTGTGTTTAGTTTAGATTATTTAGATCTTGTGTAAAGGTAGATAGTATTGATATGCTCAAGTTCACACACACACAAAAGTTTCAATATATTTAGTTTTTAGTTTAACCGGCTTTGGATTTCATGTCAAAAACATAGATATATGTCTTATATGTGTATTAGATTCTATTCATACACTCTATGCTTTAAATATAGTTTAAATATCTTATTTTTTGTATCCACATGAGTTTTGGAGAAAACGGTTTCCATTTCAAAGTTTGGTTTTTGGAAAATACGATTTTTGTTTAAATGCCAAATTTCTTTATCACAAAAATAGTTCAAAATATTTATAATATGTGTTGAATTTTGGTCAAACATATTTATTATTCAAATATCTTATAAGAACTTATTTTTGTGGAATTTATGTGTATTTATGGGATTTAATTGGTATTAAATTAACCAAGTTTTCAGACCTAAATTACCCCAGCCAGAGCTGCTGGCGGTCGACCGGACCGGTCGACCGATGTGCGCGAGAACGTGCACAGGCCAGCCATGGAAGGCCGGTCAACACGCGGTCAACCGACTGAAAGCACCCAACTCTCGGGTGCTGGCCGGTCGACCGGCGGTCGACGGATGGCTTGGCCCGATCGACCGGGCGGTCGACCGGAGGCACAATGGTCAAAAATATGACCGTTGTGCTGGTCCACCGGGCGGTCGACCGGAAGGGCATTTTTGCCCTTTCCTGCTGCCAACGGGTAGAACTTTTGGAGGCTTATAAATAGCCCCCTCTTGGGCTGTTTTACACAAGTTTTTAGAGAGCAAAAATTCCCATATTTAACAAGTGTTTTAGCAACAAGTTTTCAAAGAGTTTTTGAGTTAAAAAGATTTACTTTATTTGTTTTAAAGTGTTGAAAAAAATTAAAGAAAAAGAGAGCTTTTGGGAGATTGGTTTTGATCTTGGTTTCATGATCTATTTGGTGTTCTTCCCAAGTGTTTCTCTTTGTTATTTTCATTCCAAACACATTATTTTCTACACTTGAGCCATATATCTATCTTATCTATAGGATCTTGGTTTTTGGTGAGAAAAATGGTTTGTGGTCTTTGTGATCACCAAGGTTGTTTGTGGTCTTTGAGATCACCAAGATTGTAACTTTCTCTTTGCTTTGCTTTGTGCCTATCCTTCTAAGTGTAGAGGAGGTTGTGCTTTGGGTTTTGTGTTCATCCCTCTAAGTGTAGAGGTGATTATGGTGGTGTTTGGCTTAGTACCTTATCCCTCTTGTGTGAGGTGATCGTTGTTTGGCTTAGTGCCTTATCCCTCTTATGTAGAGGTGATAGTTGTTGTGCCTTGCCTCTTGTGTAAAGGTTGTTTTGTTGGAGAGAGGAGTTGTGTATTCCTAGTTGTATTTGCCAAATCCTCTGTGGAGGTTCCCTATGTGGGAGGTCCTGTGTGGACATATAGTGAAAATCCTTCTGTGTGAAGGCGGGGACAAAGAGCAGTGGCTCGAACCTCGAAACATATCTCGGTGTTTGCAATTGATTCACTATCTCTAAACTCTCTCTCTCTCTTTTCTTGTATTGATTCATATTACTCATATCATATATATATGTTTGGTACTGGTTATGTGCCTCACTAGTTTTGAACCAAGAGAGCTTCATATAGCACCTCAACTCTTATTTAGGAGAATTTAGAGAAGATAGTTCAGAGCCCGTCATTGGGAATTTGGTTACACTCTTTGGTTACATATCGTTTGTTGCAATTAGTTTTTAATTCAGCATCATTTGACATTAGATTAGCCATACACCTATTCACCCCCCTTAGGTGTATTTTCATAACTACCCACCTCTTAGGTAGTGCCGGTCGACCGGAGGCCCAACGGTCAGAAATTTGACCGTTGGACGGTCGACCGGCCGGTCGACTGGAAGGCCAAAATTGACCTTTTCTGGCTGCCAACGGCTATATTTTTAAGAGGCTATATATAGGGCTTCTCTTGGGCTGTTTTCAACAAGATTTTTGTGAGCTTCTCTTCCCATCTTTTAAGAGTTTTGCAGCAAATTTGAAAAGAGTTTTTGAGCAAAAAAGATTTATTTTTATTTGTTTTTAAAGTGTTGAAAAATTAAAGAAAAGAGAGTCTTTGGGAAATTGGTTTGGATCTTTATTTTCATATCTATCTAGTATTTTTTCAAGTGTTGTTCTTTGTTATTTTAATTTTCAAACACTTTATTTTCTCACATTTGAGCTATCATATCTAATCCTATCTATAGGATCTTGTTTTTGTGAGGAAATTGTTTGTGGTCTATTGTGATCATCAAATTTGTAATCTGTTCTTTACTTTGGCTTTGTGCCTTGTCTCTCTCATATAGAGGTTATTGTGTTGGAGTTTTGACTTTGTGCCTATCCTTCTTGTGTAGAGGTGATTGTGATTATGGCTTGGCTTTGTGCCTATCCCTCTTGTGTAGAGGTGATTGTAGTTTGGGTTTGTCCCTCTTGTGTAGAGATGATTGAGATTGTGATTTGGCTTTGTGCCTTGTCCCTCTTGTGTAGAGGTGGTTGTATTTGAGAGAGAAGTAGTGTACTCCAAGTGTAGAGTTTTAATTCCTCAGTGGAGGTCCCTTGGTGGAAGGTCTTGTGTGGACATATAGTGAAAATCCTTCTATGTGAAGGCGAGCAGTGGCTCGAACCTCAAAATATATCTTATTTTTTGTGTTTGATCCACTATCTCTTAACTCTATCTCTCTTATATCTTGCATTGATTTATATTGCACATATTCATATGCTAGATATAGTTGGGTGTGCCCATACTTGTGTTGAACCAAGAGAGCTTCGTATAGCATCTCAATTCTTAATCTAGAGGAATTTAGAGGAGATAGTCCAGAACCCTTCACGGGGAATTCGGCTACACTCTTTGGTTACACATAGTGTGTTGCATTTGAGTTTTTAATTCCACATCATTTGTCATTAGATTAGCTAGTACACCTATTCACCCCCTCTCTAGGTGTATTTTCAATTGGTATCAGAGCCTACGCTCCTAATATTAGGTCTAACCACCTAGGAGTGAGATCTTGGATAGCTAATCTAGTATTGCATTTGCACACATATAGTTTATACACTAATGGATCACCTTGCCCCTCCCATGTTTGATGTTTCTAACGTTGATATGTAGAAGTTTTGGATGAGTACTTATTTAAAAGCCCTAGGTTTACATGTCTATCTTGCCAATACCAAGAAAACTTATTTTGATAATGACAAGTATATTGAGGCTAATGTATAAGCCCTAGATGCACTAAAGCATACACTTAGGAAAGAATATTTGTGTATGATTTCTCATTGTGATTCCATTTTTACAGTGTGGAATACATTAACCTCTCCCAAGCTATAAATGACAAACAATATAGAGAAAGAATCAAGTGAAGATAAGTCCGATCAAGCTTGCTACATGCTCCAAGGGAATGACTCCCTTGAGGTAAACTCGAACACTCAACTAGATGATAGTGCTAGTTCTTCAGATGATGACAATATGGATGCCCATGCTTTAAATGAAGAACTTTCATTATTTTGTGAAAACTTGCTAGAAAAGTATAAAATTTTGAAAAAGAAAAGCTTTGAATTAAAAGAAGAAAAATTTATTTTCAAAACTTAATGTGGTTTTGCAAGAGAGGGTTGAGATTTCAAATGAAAGGGACTCATTGAAATCCCAACTTGACCTTGCCTTAAATGAAAATAAATTTTTAAAGAATAAAAATAATTGTGATGATGTTTTGAAGAATAATGAGGTTTTGTCTTTAAAACTCGATTTTGCTTTAAAAGAGAACAATTCTTTGAAAAATAAAATTGCTTTGATTTCAAAAAAATTAGAATTTATTTCAAATGAAAATAATTCATTGAAAAATGATTTGGCTTCTCATTCTTTTCATGACTTCATTATTGTAACATCTATTGATAAGAATGCATGCTCCACTTCTTCTTCAAAAATTGAAAAGGATATTTGCATATTGAAGAAAAGTGTAGACTGTTTAGGCTCCACTTTGAGCTAATGTACTATGGATCATAAGAAATTAGAATCCATATTTCGCAAGAAATATGCACCACATATTCATGGACACAAACCACGGCATACACATGCTCATCATGCTCACACACATGATTCTATGTATGCTCATGTGTACACATTGTGGATGTACGGGCCACCTTGTAAAATTTTGTTATGATAGAATAAATGTTTCAGATTTTGCAAATAAATTTGTTTGGGTTAGAAAAGATGCTAACCCCAATGGACCCAAGAAGGTATGGGTACCAAAATTCACCCCTATTGTATTTGATGTAGGTGTGGGCTCTCACTTAAAGTGAGGGTATTGGTGCCTTGATGGTGGATGCCTTCCGAGCTAAATGATGACACTTTTGGATGCATCACTTTCAAGAAAAGTTTGGTGGAAGGACCACCATGATTTGGAGACCTAGAGTTAACCCTATTGGTTTTGGTAACTATCTCTAACTCCTCATTATTATATACATGCTTTCATATAAATATTTTTAGCATGTTTTTATTTTCCATGTTCATTATGTTAAATGCAATGTTAATTAGACTTGAGATGTACATAAATAGTATTGAGACCCATATTTATATGGACTATTATTTTTGTGTTCTCACTATAGTTTATCCATTGTGTATATCCTAACTCTAAAACACGTGCATTTACCCCAATGATCATGTATGTTTATGATTTTGTACTTCATATTTTTGATTACTTGTTTAGATGAAGTTTTCGTTAAAACTTGTGTTTATACTTGTACAAGTAGTGAGTTACACTTGGTTATTATGTGTTTGTACTTTATTACTCATTTATACTCATTACATGTACATGTATAACCTAGTTTTGCTGATTCTTTCATTTATACTTGTTTTTCCTATTTTTGTAGATGTTTTCACAAAAATGTGTTTAGCTTCATTTATATGTTATTTTTATCTAAAACTAATAGATATACATGTATATCCCAGAGCCACTTGCCTTCATGCAATATACGTTTGTGGACTAGTTTATATTTGGATATGTATGTATACTTTAGTATAGACAAAACATATATATACATTGATGTTTTTGATTAAGAAATTTCATATGAGCTTCATTGCCTATTTCCATGATTATGTTTATTACATGATTTTTACACTCTATATCATCTTATTTACTCATGATATTGGATTCATGATAATCTCTTGTGCTTTATATACCTCAAGTGTCAATTATTGTGTGCTTTATATAACTCTTGTACTTATTGTTTTATTCCTTACTTGAAGGATTTCGTACTACTTTTCAAAATTATCTTTAAAATTAGTTTTTATTCTTCAATTGGTAGAGTTTTCAAATATGCTAAAATATTTTCAAAATCATGATTTTTGAGAACCCCCACCAACCTAAGGGTGGATGGTTGGGCGACCATGCCTTGTATATCCTTATTGAATATTTTTTAAACTTGTGCATGAATAGGGTGGTAGTTATGAGTTATACATGTTGGCCCAAAGGTCATTAGCCCTAGTTTTGATGATAATAAACTATATGTAGTTAGGTATTAACAAAATTATTTAATTAAGTTTCAGGTAAAATTATATGTTGCATTTCGGCTCCATCACAAGACTCACACATTTGAAAGCCAAGAAGATTTAGATCCCAGAGCCTAGCACACTAAAAAAGCTCAAGGATCAAGCAATACCCAGAAGACTATTTCAAGATTTGTATTTTTACTTTTTCCATTTTAGTTAGGATTTATAGTCATTTGTTAAAACCAAGATGATAGAGGTTGATAGCTTTTGGGATTGACACACACACACACACACACACACACACACATTTCATATTCCTTTGCGTTTTCAAACAAAAATTTTTTACCACGTTTCTATCGTTTTCCTTATCAAGTTTCAGAAAAAAAGTTTCAAAAAATTAGATTTCAGAAAAACAAGTTTTGGAAAAGCTGATTTTTGTTTTAGAAATTTTTTTTGTCAAAATATAGTTCTAATTTATTTGGTGTTGATCCATGATCACACTCTAGTTCTTTAAAGTCCTAGAACTCTATTTTGTATTTACTTATCAAAAGAAAATTTGTTGGAAAAATATTGGTTTCAAAAAGATATCTAAAAACAGGTTTTGGCCCTCAGCAGGTCGACCGCTGGCAGAGCATAATTGCTCTGTCGGTCGACCGGGCGGTCGATCGACATGCACCAAAGTGCAAACGTGCACTTCGGTCGATCGGCCCGGTCGACCGTCTGCAAGAGCAGTGCTCTCTGTTTGGTTCGATCGACCAACCCGATCGACCGACATAAAGTTTCACTCTCTGGTTGGGAGTAACGGTCAACCGTCCGGTCGACCATTTTTCCCAATGGTCGAAAATCCGACCATTGGTGGTCGACTGGCCAGTCGACTAACAGCAGATTTTTCTACTGAGTTGGCTCCCAACGGCTAGTTTCAGATTTGTCTTTTGTTGGGTCTTGTCCCAACAGATCTATTATATTTTCTACCCTTATTTTCATCCCCTATAAATAGTGGGACTATGAAACAACTTCATAATAAGATTTCTAAGCCTTTGTTTTCTAAGTTTTAGCCTTTTAGAAAAAGATTTTCCTTTGAGCAAAATATTTTCAAAGTTTGGGTTTTTAGCTTGAGCCTTTTCTATACTTCTCTTATAATTATTTTTCACTACACAATCCCAAAGAGTTTCACTTCCTCATCTTGGTTATAGGGTTGTGCTTGTGAGCTACTTTATGGTCAAGAGTTGATCACCGATTTCCTTCTATTGAGAAGTTGTAGAGGTTGCGGCCTCGAGCGAGCTAGTGAGCTCTAAGTTGGTGTTGCGGCACCGTGAGAGAGGACAAGTGTGTCTGAAGAGTTCTAGTGAGAACTTGTAACCGGTTGACGATCCAGTGGGATCGGTCATAGTGGAAATCCTTCATAGTGTTGAAAGGCGGGGACGTAGAGCAGTGGCTCGAACCTCGAACATATCCTTGTGTTTGCGATTGCTTCCTCTCTCTTTCTCAAATCCACTCTCTCTTTACTTGCACTTTATATTTCTTACTCTCTTACAAATTTTGTTTAATTGCATTTGATATTTGCTGGGCTGCTAGCAAGTTATTTTAATTCTGCATTATTTGCCATTAAGTATAGCCATCACCTATTCACCCCCCTCTAGGTGATTTTCAATTGGTATCAGAGCCTAACCCTAGCATTATGTTTAACCACCTTAGGGAGATCCTCTTTATTTGGCTATATTCATTTGTTGCATCTATTGGTTGTTTGTGCACAACTTGTTTTCATGGCATTATACGACTTCTCTAGAATCAAGTCCCCACCCAAGTTTGATGGCTTGAACTTCCCCATTTGGAAGGTCAAGATGAACCTATTTCTCAAATCTCTAGGAGTTAGAGTTGCTAAAGCCATGACCAACAAATTTGTAAAACTTCACAGTGATGAGAATACATGGTCCGAAGCAACCGCCAAGGACTATGAAGCAAATACCAAAGCCCAATATGTACTTACACAAGCACTTAATGATAATGATCTTTCACGTGTAATAAACTGTAAATCTGCTTTTGAAATATCAAATGATCTCATAATTACTCATGAGGGAACGTCTCAAGTCAAAAGATCTAAAATTGACTTGCTCCGTTCTCAATATGAGAATTTTTATGTGCTTGAGAGTGAATCCATTGATGATATGCTCACTCGGTTCACCAAAATCACTAACGATTTATCTTCTTTAGGTGACAAGATTGACAATGACTAAAAGATCTGAAAGGTCATTAGAGCTCTTACCAAATTTGAGAAGTCAAGACAATCATCCTCAAAGAGCTCAACGATAGGGAGGAGATGGACTTCTTCGGCTTCATCGGTAATCTCAAAACCCATGAGATGGAGATGAAGGTGAAAGAAGAAAGGGAGACTCCAAAGAAGAAAGCAATAGCTTTCAAGGCGACTCAATCCTCCTACAATGAAGATGAATCATCAAAAGATGACGATGAGGACTTTGCCATGCTCATTAGAAAAGTGGGCAAGATGTTCTACAAGAAAGGTTGACAAAGCAACTTCCGAAGAGGAAGACCTCAAGGAAGACTTGAAAAGAAAAAGGAGGAAATAGGTCTGTGCTTTCATTGCGAAAGAACGGGTCATCTAATTACGGATTGCCCCTCACTACAAGCTACGACCTCTAAGAACGTGCAAAAGAAGAAGAAGGCGATGGTGGCCACGTGGGATAACTCGAAGACGGAATCCGAAGAGGAGATCGACACCGCATACATGTGCTTCATGGTACATAGTGACGAAGCTTCTAAGGTAAACCTTGAAAACTCTTTAGAAGATGATGATTTGATCATGGATGAATTAGCACAATTTTTTAAAGAACTACAAAATAGATATGAAATTTCTCTTTCACAAAACAAAAAATTGAAAAAGGAAAATGACTTTTTAAAGAACAAATTTGAAATTGTTTTAAAAGAGAAAAATGATTTATCTAAGTCTTTTGAGAAAATGAAAAATGATTTGAAAAATACAAAACTACTTGTAAGGGTAAAAGCCCAATTATCACTTGTAATAAAAATGAATTTTTGGATATTCAAAAACGCATTGAGGTTTTGGATACAACTTTGAAAAAGTGTGATTTTGACATGAATAAATTTGCATCCATGTTTCCTAAGGGGAAAACCCAAAGGAAACACACTCTTCATGCATCAAATACACATCATGAAAAGCACACACACACACACACACACACACACACACACATCAACACAAGCATGCATTTGTGTATGGAAAGGTATATACATGTGCACATTGTGGCCGCAAAAGCCATTTAGCAAAATTTTGTTATGCAAAAATAAATATGATTAATAAAAATGTTTAGGTTCGAGAAAGTACTAACCCCATAGGACCCAAAAAGATTTGGGTACCAAAGAACACACAATTTTAATTGATATATAAGTGTGTCGTTCTCCTCCAAGACTTAGGAGATATATAAGTGTGTCGTTCTCCTCCAAGACTTAGGAGGAGATGGTACCCGGGTGGTGGATGCATCAAAGCTCAACGAACAAATCGTCACTTGCATCGCTATCAATGAGGCACCTATTTTGGAGATTGCCCGTGGTTTGGTAACTTCTCCACTTAAGAATTTTATGTCTAGTTAGAACTAAACATGCATATGATTAGCTAGTTTCTTTTTGTGGTAAAATACCTTAATTATGTAGACTTGCATATTTTTGTATTTTGCCTATAGTTGAGATTGTATATTTAGTTTGCTTTTGTTCTCATACTAGCCATATTTTGTTTGTCCATATATCAAGTATATCTTTTTTTTATTTTTTTTGGTTGATAAATGTTTTTATAAGTATATTGTCAAATATGAAAATTTTTTAAACATAATTAAGCAAATAAATGGAGATAGCAATTGCGCGCCTCAACTCTTATCTAGAGGAATGTCGAGGAGAAGTTCAGAACCCGTAAAGGGGTATTCGGCTTCAATATCTCAAATTTATTTCTTAATTATTAAAAAATATGTTGTCATTAATAAAATAAAATAAATAAAAATTAATTTTATGTGTTTTTTACGCCTATTAAAATTTTAACATTATTTTCATGTTTTATGTGTAAAGATATATTAGTCTCTAATATCCTCTAAAAGAAAATAAAATTAAAAACAAAATTAAAATTTTTAACTGTTTTTGGGCAGTTACAGTCGACCGAGTTAGCCTGTCATAGGCCCGGTTGATCGAGCGGTCGACCGATCTAGCCTGGAATACAAAATTTTTTTTTGACTGAAGCTGGTCGACCGGGCGGTCGACCGACTGAAACCGAGTTTGCTCTCGATTTGCGCCGGTCGATCGGAAGTCGGGTTTGGCTGTTTTACCCAGTTTTATATAATGCCCTAATCCCCAAAGTTCTTCTCCCCATCTCTCTCCAACGACTTCCTCCTCTTCCGCTCTTCTATTCTCATCTTCCTCATCAACTTCAGCCCTCTAAAATCCTTCCCTCTCCAAAATTTGTCCTATAAAAATTGCTAAAATCACTTTCAGGCTTCAGATCTGCCACTTTTTCTAGGAATTTTTGAGATTTTTGAGGTATATCAAATCTCTTCATTAATCTCTTAAATTTTTTAGAATATTCTTGTTTATTTTCAATTATTCGTGCCATATTCTTGTTCTTCATCATCAATATGTCTAAAAGATCCAGATCTGAGAAGGGAAAAACCCCTGAATCATCTTCCAACCCCTTCATCTCCTAAAATGCATCTCACAGATTTTCAATAATCCACAATAAAATTATTATCTCTGGTAGAACTGTGGTGCTTGGTGATTTTGAGAACCTAAATCTTGCTAATAATTTAGGTACTAGTTCACTTGAGCATTTTGTCACTATTAAAGAACCTGTTTACCCTAAACTAGTACACTAATTCTACTCTAATCTATCTTTCCAGAATAATCTCATCAGGTCTAGAGTTTTGGGCAAGGATATGAATATTTTCCTTGATAAATTTGCACATCTCCTACACCTCTCCTGTGAGGGGGTAGATATCTATAATGTGGATTTACATGATTTTGCTTATCCTGACGGTAAGTCTACCCACACTGCCTCCATATTGCTTCATGACGATAAGAATCCTGCTCTGGTTATGAATGAGGAGGTGAAGTACTACACTCTCACCGCCCAAGTCTTAGCCAAAATTATTTTTTTAACCTCCTGCCAAAATCAGGAGAGTATAGTCACGCTAGGGGTTCTGCTCCTCTTCTGATCTATTGCCTTCTGAAAGGCATTAGAGTCAATATTCCTAATCTCATCATTGACTACATGATTTCTGATCATCTTCTGATCCCAAACCGGTACTTGCTTTTTGGGATACTCATTACACGTCTTTTGAAGCAACTCAAGTTCGATCTTTCCACTGAACGGTTCATCGAACCGTCAGGAGACATCAACAGTACTCTTCTCAAGAAGATGCATGTTGGGGAGCGCGCTCCTGCTCCTCAGTCCTAGCCTATCATACCTGCTGTTGCTCCAGGATCTTCTTCTGCTTCTTTTGCTCCTTTTGATCTATATCTAGCTCTCTCTACTCAGCTTCGAGAGCACAACCTGCATATGATCGCTCATTTTTAGCGGTTAGAGTAGCGAATAGACAATGATCTTCATCACATTTGTGCTTCTATCCGCTAATTGCAGACCAGTGTAGATGACACCTACAGCAGGAACGCTTGGCCAGCTCCACTTCTGAGTAGTCACTCTCAGCCACTTTCTCTGACAGGTCCTCCATTTGAGCATTGGGTTCGTTCTTCTGTTGGTCCTGATGCTCCAGCTCCACCGGAAGACCCAGATTTCCAGGAGGATTGACCCCTTTTGTTGATGACAAAAAGGGAGAGAGATATTGGATGGAGTTATTTGTGGGAGTTAGTTTTTTGTTTTAGGAGTATGTATTTGGATTTGGATATGTATTTGGATTTGGATATGTATTTATTTTCTGTACTTGAACATGCATTTGGATTTGGATATGTACTTTGTTTTATGGACATATGCTTTGTGTGATATATATTTGATTTTGAGGTTGGCATGAACCTCTAAGCATGTATGGACATATTTACTTTTGATATGGCAGTTATCCTTATTGTCTCTATGTGGTATATGTATTGTATCTTATTTCCTTTTGATCCAACCATATGCCACTTACTTTGGAGGCTGGAGGTATTTTTCGATGGATGGAGGGTAATCGTTTGTGCATACACTTTTATAACTCAGTATCTTTATTATGCATAGATGGTTAGCATTAGAGCCATATTGTCATATCTTATTCATATGCTCTTATTGTTGCATTTAGTTTTTTTTGTCATAATTTTTATATATGCATGTGTTTAGGGGGAGCTTCACTTGAAGTCTCTTCCCAAAATATTTGTAATAACTCCATATGTTTTGTCATCATCAAAAAGGGGGAGATTGTTCGCCCAAAAACCATTAGCCCTAGTTTTGATGATAACAAACCATATGTAGTTAGGTATTAATAAATTTATTTAATTAAGTTTCAGGTAAAATCATATGTTGCATTTCGGCTCCATCACAAGACTCACACATTTGAAAGCCAAGAAGATTTAGATCCCAGAGCCTAGTACACTAGAAGAGCTCAAGGATCAAGCAATATCCAGAAGACTATTTCAAGATTTGTATTTTTACTTTTTCTATTTTAGTTAGGATTTATAGTCATTTGTTAAAACCAAGATGATAAAGGTTGATAGCTTTTGAGATTGACACACACACACACACACTTCATATTCCTTTGTGTTTTCAAACAAAAATTTATTACCATGTTTCTTATCATTTTCCTTATCAAGTTTCAGAAAAATAAAGTTTCAGAAAATCAGGTTTCGGAAAAAACAAGTTTTAAAAAAACTAATTTTTGTTTTAGAAAAGAATTTTCGTCAAAATATAGTTCTAATTTATTTGATGTTGATCCATGATCACACTCTAGTTCTTCAAAGTCCTAGAACTCTATTTTGTATTTACTTATCAAAAGAAAATTTGTTGAAAAATTATTGGTTTCAAAAAGATATCCAAAAACAGGTTTTGGCCCTCAGGATCGGGCGGTCGCCGCTGGTAGAGCAGAATTGCTCTGTCGGTCGCGACATGCACCAAAGTACAAACGTGCACTTCGGTCGACCGGCCCGGTCGACCGTCTGCAAGAGCAGTGCTCTCTATTTCGTCCGGTCGACCGATAGAGAGTTTAACTCTCTGGTTGGGTATCATGGTCGATCGTTCGGTTGACCGCTTTTCCCAAGAGTCAGAAATCTGACTGTTGGCGGTCGACCAGCCGGTCGACCGACAGCAGATTTTTCTGCTGAGTTGGCTCCCAACAGCTAGTTTCAGATTTGTCTTTTGTTGGGTCTTGTCCCAACGGATCTATTGTGTTTTCTACCCTTGTTTTCATCCCCTATAAATATTAGGACTATGAAACAACTTCATAACAAGATTTCTAAGTCTTAGATCAAAGTTTTTCAAGTTTTAGCCTTTTAGAAAAAGATTTTCCTTTGAGCAAAATATTTCCAAAGTTAGCTTGAGCCTTTCCTATACTTCTCTTATAACTATTTTTCACTACACAATCCCTAAGAGTTTCACTTCCTCATCTTGGTTATAGGGTTATGCTTGTGAGCTACTTTGTGGTCAAGAGTTGATCACTGATTTCCTTCTATTGAGAAGTTATAGAGGTTGCGGGCTCGAGCGATCTGGTGAGCTCTAAGTTGGTGTTGCAGCACCATGAGAGAGGACAAGTATGTTCGAAGAGTTCTAGTGAGAACTTGTAACCGGTTGACGATCCAGTGGGATCGGTCATAGTGGAAATCTTTCATAGTTGTGAAGGTGGGGTGATTGTTACACAATTCTGCATATTTTATCACATTATTCCCATGCATTTTTGCAAATAAAAATATGATTTTTACTCATCTTCTCTCTATTTTTGCAGGTCCACAACTGAAATGAGAGAAAGCCCAAAAATCTCTTTAATTAGCAATAATTAAAGAGATTAATTCATAAGCCCAAAAGAGATTAATTCAAAGCCCAAATTTGAGCCGAGGATCTAGAGAATTCTACGCAACAACTCAAGATTCTAGAAGGCCACGTGGATAACAACTTCGTAACGAACCTGCAACAGATTTCTGTTGCTCAACAGACTTATCCTTGCCGCAAAATCCGGGATTTTCCCGCCAATTTGCGGCAGTTGTAAGGTTGTTGGAGCTCCGGATTTTGCTCCAACAACCTGGCTCTAGATGCTTCTCTCTGAGCCTATAAATACTGGACCAAGGGCTTCGTGGAAGAGTGGAACATGAAGAGGAGAGATTAGAGAGTAGATGCTTGTAATTTTTGTAGGATTTTTTTCTAGGTTTTTAGTTCTTTAGATCTTCTTCCTCCCTAGAAATTCTGCAAAAGAGAGTTGTAAGAGAGAGAAAGCTTGTGTACATCAAGGAGTGACAACTTGTGAAGCAAGGATTCATCCATTCTCTTCTTCTCTACTTGAGCATTTTCTAGTAACTTTACTTGCTTTCTTTAATTGTAGTTTTACTTTACTTGCAATTTTATTCATGCTTTGCTTTTCTTTTGTAATGGCTAGTAGCTAATTCTTTCTTCTCATGGCTAGCTAACCACTTACCTTGCTAACTACTAACTCATGGGTGATTGCTATCTTTAATCTTGCAAGTTGTATGGTCTTCTCTTCTCATATGGGTTACTTTCATTGCTTGGCAAGTATCTTGTTGTAATTCTCCATATGATTCATGTGTGCCTCATTTAGAGCCTTGTCTAGAACAAGTGCCTTGATGGAACATGGAGATGGATCACCAATATGCTATTTGTTGTACAACTTCTTTACTTCCATTAATGAATATTGTATCTTCTTCCTTAGCATCCCTTGAGTGTAGCTCTTTTGATTCCATTATTGAGAGTCTAATTGTAGGCCAATGACATCTATGAGGCTACAAGACAAATCCAAGAATGATCACCCGTCATCCAAGTGGGAAAGTAATTAGACCAACACGCAAGACAAATCTTTGCCGATGAATCAACATAAGGCATGCATTCACCATCACGGAGTTTAGTAAGTTTAGCAAGGAAGTAAGGTTAGCTAGTCATGGTTTTCTCATATTTAAAGTCTTCTTCAAAGTTTTCTTTCTTTTAGTTCTAGTTCTAAAGCCAATCTTGTTTTGATTTCTTTTCAATTTTCCATAATGCACAAATCCACCCATTCTTTCATATTCTTTTCCATGCTTCTTGCATTTGTGTAAATACAAAGAAGAATTTTCGTTTTCTTTCTTCACTACGAACCGTAACGCTTCCATCGCAAGCTCTCCCTGAGAATCGACTCAGTATAGCCCTTGCTATAACGGAGATTGGAAAGGGTATATTAATCATATCAAATACATTTGTGGAGTAAACAAGCACTAAGGTTGATTCTAAACCTTCTCTCTTTTACATAATATCTGTGCAAATACTTCACACATCTCTTTCCTCAATCAAATTTTTGGCGCCGTTGCCGGGGAGAGCAACGGTTTTTTATTTCAAGTGAAGAACTAAACGAATCTTCTTCTCTGTTGCAGGTTACAGGTTGAAGAAACAGGAAATTTTGCATTGCAGAAACATATAAGTTGACCTGGGCCTCTGCTCTCGAAAGCAGAGACCAGGATCCCTCCAAATTGCCACAAATTCTGGGTTTTTGCCGCAGAATTGCGGCAAGGAGGAGTTGACTTCTGACCAGTTTTCTGCAGGGCTTGCTTCTCTGCAAAATACAGCTGCTGCAATACTTAATTTCTTGTATTCTTCACCTTATATCTGCTAATAATCAACAGTAAAAAATTGGTTGTTAACGTTAAAAATTGTTTAGACATTTGCACTCTAGGCACGTGTCTTTCAATTTCTTTACTTTTACTGTTGAAGAGTGCTGGAGGCAAGGTACGTACGCATTGCATCTAGACTAGGACTCACTCTTTGTTTGATTTAATTACGCTTTGAGTGAACCTTGTTTGTTGATATCGTACACTTGCACAAATCGATTTTAAGGGCATACCCATAAATAAGATAAGGGGGGATTTTATCACCCCTTCCTTAGCCCGAAAACCACCATCCCCAGCACTCACAATCCCAAGCTTGTAAATAAAAACTGATAGACGTTGGCCCTAGGGATATCCGGACTCACTTAGGAGATTATCCTAAGGGGGAAAAGTATTGAAAATTGACTTTTGTAAAATCAGTGTCTAGGAAAGGGATTGAGGGCCGAAAGCCCGAAGGTTGCTGGTTACTTAATTAAGGAACGTCTCTGACGGAAAACCTCCCACCAACCTTGCCCTTCCCTGGCTGATTCGCTTATAGTCAGAGTCTACACTAAACCTCCTGTGGACGATCTAATCAGTTAGGAGTCGTCTAGGTCCAGGAATCCTAGATGAGCTTGGATTGATTTTTTATTTTTGTTTGTTATTTTCATTTTTTTGCTTTTCGCTGGTGTGATCGGTGCACGTTGTTTGTGATTGTATATGTGAGAGTGGTTTCGTGATCCAAATTCTGCAAGACTAGTTAGACTTTCTACACTTACACTTACACAACCACTTGACATTATGGAAAACAACGTCTCACTTCAAGATCGATTTTATCCGATTCGTACCTCCCTTCCATCTTGCATTCTTCTCCCCGAACCTAATGGAAATCACTTCGAGCTGAAATCGCAATTCATTAATACACTTCCCCGATTTCATGATCTAGAGTCTGAGGACGCGTACCTCTTTATTCGTGAGTTTGAAGAGGTATGCCAAATGATGAGAATTTCCCAACTGACCGAGGATGCTGTTAGGTTACGGTTCATACCATTTGCACTTAAGGATTTAGCTAAGAAATGGCTTTATAATCTTCCCGTCAGTTCCATATCTTCATGGGAGGATTTTGTAAAAGTCTTTCTTAAGAAATTCTATCCTATCCACAAAACAGCCCTCATGAGAAAGAATATCATGCAATTCAGGCAGGAACCAAATGAACCTTTCTGGAAGTATCTTGAGCGTTTCAAAGACCTTCTAGCCCTATGTCCTCATCACGGCATAGAGAAATGGCGTCTGTGCCAGATTATCTATGACGGTTTAGATTACCAAACGAAAACCCTCCTTGAATCCATGTGCCAAGGGAAATTTTTGAAGAAAGATGAGCATCAGGGGTGGGATCTCTTTGAAACCCTAGCTGAGAAAACCATTCAGTGGGAGTCTTGTCCTGATAAATTCACTCCCCCCACTTTCAGAACTGGTACACACTCCATAGAATCCTCTATAGCCGCAGAAGTCAAGATCACACAATTGATGAAGAGGATAGAACTGCTTGAGTCAAAGGGGAATTCTGTTGTAAATCAGGTCAACCCATCACCTGTGATCAAACCGGGTTGCACCTACTGTCATGACCTTAACCATGTCTTTGAGGAGTGTCCTTTGTATCAGCTCCAATCATATCAGGAGAACATGAATGCAGCTTTTACCAGACCCCCATACTCCAACACATATAATTCGGGATGGCAGAACCATCCAAATTTTTCAGGGAGTCAGTCTGGTCCTGAGCATCATAGGCCACCACTTCCATATCCATATAATGCTCAGTCTCACACATCCAGTTTCAATCATAATTCACTGTATGTTCATCCATCTCAAAGTCCGCCACATTCACAACCATATCAGAACTCACCACACTACCAATCACAATTCCAGCCTCCGTATTATCAACATCCACCCCAGAATAATTCAGAAATATCAGAGTTGAGGAAAATGTTAGAAACCTTTACAAAGAACTATCATCAGGATATGAATCAGGTTAAGGTCCAAATCAGGCAATTGGCTAATGAGAGACAAAAAGGTATGCTTCCAAGCCAGCCAGTGCCAAATCCCAAACATCACTTCCCTTTGAATGAAGTGGAAGATTCAGGACCCAGTCAATGTCATGCTATTCATACCCTGAGATCTGGTAAACAAGTTGATAATAAGGTTTCTAGTCAATCATCTCATCCAGCACCAAAGCTAACACCTCCTGTCCCAATGCAACCAACTTCTGACATACCATCTCCTAGTACAGAGCCCTCCACTTCAAAAGCCAAGGGTAAAGAAAAGGTAGATGAGCAACCCTATAAGCCTGTTGTACCATTTCCAAATAGGCTTAAGAATCCCAAGACAAATGCTCACATGGAGAAGATAAAAGAAATGTTCAATAAGGTCCAAATCAATGTCCCTCTTCTTGATGCCATACAACAAGTGCCATCATATGCTAAATTCTTAAAGGAAATGTGCACCAAGAAGAGGAAAACACAAGTCCCTAAAAAAGTCTTCTAGCATCATCCATCAACGAGCTGCTCAATGGTCCAATACCTGTTAAATACAAAGACCCAGGGAGCCCCACCATTTCATGCATCATAGGACAGACTACCATTAATAGGGTACTTCTTGATTTGGGGGCTAGCATCAATCTCCTGCCTTTCTCTGTGTACCAACAATTAGGGTTAGGTGATCTCTGTCCTACCTAAATGACTATCCAATTGGCTGATCGCTCTGTCACTAGACCCCAGGGGGAAATTCACGATGTCCTTGTCAAAGTTGGGGAATTCATTTATCCTGTTGACTTTGTAGTCCTTGAAACAAAACCTGTGTCAAATTCCAATCAAAGGGCTCAAATTCCTGTCATTTTGGGACGACCATTCCTGGCTACTGCAAATGCCATTATTAATTGCCGGAATGGATCATTGAGGTTGACCTTTGGTAACATGATGCATGAATTCAATGTCTTCCACACACAACCTCGTAAAACACAAGATCAAACATTTGAGGTTAGCTTCATTAGTAACAATTATGAGGAAGAAGGTGAAGATCCAAAAGATGAGTCACAATCTGGTGATTCTCTTATCCGAGTACCCTTTCAACAGGGGAAAGTTGATTTGGATATTTTCACCTTCAATGAGCCAACTGTGACTGTATCTGAACCTCCGATTGATATATCCTTTGAAGACCTGTTTGCTGATGAGATCATGTGTCTAGATGAGTCAACTCGGGATAGGTTAGCTGATTGTCCACTTTCGGATGTTGACCTTGGTTTTGAAGAATTATATGGAGAGGAGCTGAAATTCCTTAACATTAGAAGTGATGAGATTCAGAGTGAGAGTGGTGATAAGGAATTTTTTAGTGAACAATGTGGTGGAATGAGGGTGAATGATACTAATAAAAAATTGAATCTGAAAATACCTAGGGTTAAAATAATTCAAACCGTTTCCAATTGAGCTCACGAAAGCAGACGCACTGGAATGATGGGAAACGGGCCAGAGGAAAACGACCCAAAAGCCTAGGTAATGGTTATACTTGTATATATTCTTTGTAAATAATTTTTTGCACTTTTTTGTAAATAAAAGTTTCTTACCTCTTACCTATTTCATGCATACATATATCATGATGCATTGAGGACAATGCATGAAATAAGTGTGGGGGAGGGTTTACTAACATAGAGTTTTTAGATTTTCTTTCTTTTACATTTCTTTTACAAAAATAGAAAAAAAATAAAAAAAATAAAAAATAAAATTTTTTTTTTGAAATAAGAGACAAAGTTTTGATCTATTTTAAAGAAGATTAAGATGTATCTTAGAAATTAAGAAAGCCTTAATTATGACATCTTAAACCTAGTTGAAATAATAGATCTTATTTGAAATTATAGGCTAAGTAAGAAAAATTGAGGAGATATTTTTATCTTGAATTTTTGCCTTAGATAGTAGGCACTTCACACTTACACGTTTTTGGGATGGAAACAAAGACCAAAAAGGCCATAAAAAAAAGAAGAAAAAAAAAGAAGAAAAATATATATATATATAAATAAAACATCACCTATTAAGCTGGATAATTGTGCCTCAAGAAGCATGATTATTCACGCCTAACAGTGGTAAAGGAAATAAATAATCCCCTTTAGTTTTGTGGCCTTTTTTACTCGAGACCTTAAACCCGAGGGATGTTTTCTCATCTGGTGTCCTAAGACCGTCTGGTTTGGGAGTCATCGGTTATAGGCTCGCTACAAGGGTAAACTAGAAAGCCTAAACTAAAGGAAGAAAAAAGCAAAAAAAAAAAAATATATATATATATATATATATATATATATATATATATATAGATAAATGGCTTGATGGTTAGAGTTGAAATCCCAGAAATCTTCACTGTCACGGTGTGCATACTATCTAGTTTTTATGAAGGATAAAATATTCAATCCAATTTTGAACTCTTACATTAATTGAAGACAAGATCTTGTATAGAGACTAAGTTTAAGAAAGAATGATTATAGATGGACTTATGACCTTAGATCACTTATATTTTTGCAAAAATAGTTCGAAAACATGTCTCTCTTTCAAAATGAATTTTCAAAACACTAAAATTTGTCTTCTTTCTTTATGGATTTTGTGGGTGTAATCTGCTGAAAACCCTCAGGAGACAACACTCCTCCTCTAGGGTAACCTAGAGGTTTAACGGCTTGTTGCACGTGCTCAGTGCAATCGTGTCACCTACAAAAGTGGTGTAATAAAATTGGTAGTATAGTTTTTCTTTTTCTTTTTCTTTGTTTTGCTCGGGACGAGCAAAAGAATAAGTGTGGGGGTGTGATTGTTACACAATTCTGCATATTTTATTACATTATTCCCATGCATTTTTGCAAATAAAAATATGATTTTTACTCATCTTCTCTCTATTTTTGCAGGTCCACAACTGAAATGAGAGAAAGCCCAAAAATCTCTTTAATTAGCAATAATAAAGAGATTAATTCATAAGCCCAAAAGAGATTAATTCAAAGCCCAAATTTGAGCCCAGGATCTAGAGAATTCTACGCAACAACTCAAGATTCTAGAAGGCCACGTGGATAACAACTTCGTAACGAACCTGCAACAGATTTCTGTTGCTCAACAGACTTATCCTTGCCGCAAAATCCGGGATTTTCCCGCCAATTTGCGGCAGTTGTAAGGTTGTTGGAGCTCCGGATTTTGCTCCAACAACCTGGCTCTAGATGCTTCTCTGTGAGCCTATAAATACTGGACCAAGGGCTTCGTGGAAGAGTGGAACGTGAAGAGGAGAGATTAGAGAGTAGATGCTTGTAATTTTTGTAGGATTTTTTTCTAGGTTTTTAGTTCTTTAGATCTCCTTCTTCCTCCCTAGAAATTCTGCAAAAGAGAGTTGTAAGAGAGAGAAAGCTTGTGTACATCAAGGAGTGACAACGTGTGAAGCAAGGATTCATCCATTCTCTTCTTCTCTACTTGAGCATTTTCTAGTAACTTTACTTGCTTTCTTTAATTGTAGTTTTACTTTACTTGCAATTTTATTCATGCTTTGCTTTTCTTTTGTAATGGCTAGTAGCTAATTCTTTCTTCTCATGGCTAGCTAACCACTTACCTTGCTAACTACTAACTCATGGGTGATTGCTATCTTTAATCTTGCAAGTTGTATGGTCTTCTCTTCTCATATGGGTTACTTTCATTGCTTGGCAAGTATCTTGTTGTAATTCTCCATATGATTCATGTGTGCCTCATTTAGAGCCTTGTCTAGAACAAGTGCCTTGATGGAACATGGAGATGGATCACCAATATGCTATTTGTTGTACAACTTCTTTACTTCCATTAATGAATGTTGTATCTTCTTCCTTAGCATCCCTTGAGTGTAGCTCTTTTGATTCCATTATTGAGAGTCTAATTGTAGGCCAATGACATCTATGAGGCTACAAGACAAATCCAAGAATGATCACCCGTCATCCAAGTGGGAAAGTAATTAGACCAACACGCAAGACAAATCTTTGCCGATGAATCAACATGAGGCATGCATTCACCATCACGGAGTTTAGTAAGTTTAGCAAGGAAGTAAGGTTAGCTAGTCATGGTTTTCTCATCTTTAAAGTCTTCTTCAAAGTTTTCTTTCTTTTAGTTCTAGTTCCAAAGCCAATCTTGTTTTGATTTCTTTTCATTTTCCATAATGCACAAATCCACCCATTCTTTCATATTCTTTTCCATGCTTCTTGCATTTGTGTAAATACAAAGAAGAATCTTCGTTTTCTTTCTTCACTACGAACCGTAACGCTTCCATCGCAAGCTCTCCCTGAGAATCGACTCGGTATAGCCCTTGCTATAACGGAGATTGGAAAGGGTATATTAATCATATCAAATACATTTGTGGAGTAAACAAGCACTAAGGTTGATTCTAAACCTTCTCTCTTTTACATAATATCTGTGCAAATACTTCACACATCTCTTTCCTCAATCATGGGGACGTAAAGCAGTGGCTCGAACCTCAAAACATATCATTATGTTTGCGATTGCTTACTCTCTCTTTCTCAACTCTATTCTCTCTTTGCTTGCACTTTATATTGCTTACTCTCTTGCAAGTTTTGTTTAATTGCATTCGATATTTGCTAGGTTGCTAGCAAGTTATTTTAATTCGGCATTATTTGCCATTAAGTATAGCCATCACCTCTTCACCCCCCTCTAGGTGATTTTCAATACACATGATCTTCATGGAATTTTATTTTTGTATATTCATATTTGTTTCATATATATGTATGCTTCAAATTTCAATTGGTATTTCCATACATACATATATATAATTTGATTGTGCTTGTTTTACAATATCTTTACACATTTTGAAAAAAAACACAAATTATGTTTATGCTGAGCTTGATTTTATCCTAAATGTTAATTGGTATCTTTACAAGCTTATGCATTGATTTCAGTTGGTATTTCAATTGCTAATTATTTCAATTAGTATTTCAATGAAATTGGTATTTATTTAGTATCAAAATGTACTTCATGTCTCACTTTCAATTGGTATGAAAATCTACTATTGGTATCTTAAATTTTTTTTTACAAGTGGCACCAACATTTATTTTTTTTGTCAACTACTATTTAATTTCATTGATATCATAATTCATTTTGTTGACTTCAAAAAATTTAAAATTTGTTTTAAAAGTAGTTTCAAAATTTATTGATATATATTGCCTATATGCAAGGGGAGCTTAACATCTCCTCTATATATTGATTCACGTTGAGTGTACTTTCCATATTGAAGAGCTTGACCTCTCTGCTTTATGTGGTACACGTATGTAGGGGGAGCTTAACATCTTCATCTATACATTGTATATTATGCTTTATGTGGTTTGGGGTCTAGTCATCCCTTCTCCATATAATGCATGTATGCAGGAGGAGCTAACTTATCGTCTCTCCTCTTCATGAATGTATATCGCATATACATCTTTATTGTTTGAGTGTTCTCACCCCTTTGTTGATGAATTGACAAAAAGGGGGAGAAGAGTTTAGTGAGTTTATATATGCATTGCTTAATATTGGTGTTTATGTATATATGTTCTTGTTTAGTTTATGCATTTCATTGAATATCTATTTGTCTATTGCTATGCATGAGTTAAGGGGGAGCTTCTATGAAGCTTATCTTTAACCCTCGCATATATAACTCCATGAGTTTTGTCATCATCAAAAAGGGGAAAATTGTTGGCCCACAGGCCTATCACTCTCGTTTTGATGATGATTAACTCATGTAGTTATAGTACTAATGATCTTGTGTTTATATAGTTTCAGTTATTGATCAAGATCTTAGTAGGTACTTAGCTTCAATAAAGGAGTTTTAGAGTTAACACAGGTTGATTCAAGAGCTCGCGCGTCAAGATCGCATCTAGTACTCAGTTGGAGTCAAGCTCTTTGGATCGTGTTTTGATCGAGTCGGCTTGGAGAAAGAGTTCTATAAGAAGACTTCAGTTTGTGTTTAATTTAGTTGTGTTTAAATCTTGTGTAAAGATAGACTAGTGTTGATATGCTCAAGTTCACACACACACACACAAGTTTCAATATGTTTGGCTTTCGGTTTAACCGGTTTTGGATTTCAACTATACATATATATGGTCTTCATGAATAGATAGAATCAAAACAAGTTTACATGGTTTAATGTATATTAGATTTCATCTATATACATCTATGCTTCATATATTCAGAAAAACTTATTTTGATGATCCTATTCATGTATATAGAGTTTTGTAATTAACAAAACTTATTTTTGGATTTTCATGTCAAAAACATAGATATATCTTTTACATGTGTATTGGATTCTATCCATACACTCTATGCTTCAAAAGAGTTTAAATATCTTATTTTTGTATTTATATAAGTTTGAGAAAAATCGGATTTCCATTTCAAAGTTTGTTTTTCGGAAAATACCGATTTTGTTTTTAAGCTTAAATTCTATATCACAAAAATAGTTCAAATAGTTTGCAATATGGGTTGATTTTTGGTCACACATATTTGTTCTTCAAATATTAATAAGAACCTATTTTTGTGAAATTTATGAGAATTTATGAGACTTTATAGGTGTTAAATAAACTAAGTTTTTTAACCTATATTCCCAACCAGAGACTGCTGGCGGTTGACCGGACCAGAGGGCGGTCGACTAGACCGGTCGACCCATGTGCACAAGAACGTGCACAAGACCAGCCTAGAAGGCCGGTCGACCGGGCGGTCGACCGACTGTAACTACCCAACTCTCGGGTAGTGCCGGTCGACCGGGCGGTCTACCGACAGGCTAGTCCCGGTTGGCCAGGCGGTCGACCGGAGGCCCAACGGTCAGAAATTTGACCGTTGGACGGTCGATCGGAAGACCAAAATTGACCTTTTCTGACTGCAAACGGCTATATTTTTGAGAGGCTATATATAGGGTTTCTCTTGGGCTGTTTTCAATAAGATTTTTAGTGAGCTTCTCTTCCCACCTTTCAAGAGTTTTGCAGCAAGTTTGAAAAGAGTTTTTGAGCCAAAAAGTTTTATTTTTATTTGTTTTTAAAGTGTTGGAAAAATCAAAGAAAAGAGAGTCTTTGGGAAATTAGTTTTGATCTTTATTTTCATATCTATCTAGTACTTTTTCCAAGTGTTTTCTTTGTTATTTTCATTTCTAAATACTTTATTTTCTCACACTTGAGCTATCATATCTAATCCTATCTATAGGGTCTTATTTTTGTGAGGAAAATTGTTTATGGTCTATTGTGATCACCAAGTTTGTAATCTCTTCTTTGCTTTGGCTTTGTGCCTTGTCCCTCTTGTGTAGATGTGATTGTGTTGGAGTTTTGGCTTTGTACCCATCCCTCTTGTGTAGAGGTGATTGTGATTGTGGTTTGGCTTTGTGCCTATCTCTCTTGTATAGAGGTGATTGTAGTTTGGGTTTGTCCCTCTTGTGTAGAGGTGATTGAGATTGTGCTTTGGCTTTGTGCCTTGTCCCTCTTGTGTAGATGTGGCTGTATTTGAGAGAGGAGTAGTGTATTCCAAGTGTAGAGTTGTAATTCCTCAATGGAGGTCCCCTGGTGGAAGATCTTGTGTGGACATATAGTGGAAATCTTTCTGTGTGAAGGCGGAGACGTAGAGCAGTAGTTCGAAACTCGAAACATATCTTGTTGTTTGCATTTGATCCACTATCTCTTAACTCTATCTCTCTTATATCTTGCATTACTTTATATTGTACATATTCATATGCTAGATATAGTTGTGTGTGCCTATACTTGTGCTGAACCAAGAGAGCTTCGTATAGCACTTCAACTCTTAATCTAGAGGAATTTAGAGGAGATAGTCCAGAGCCCTTCACGGGAAATTTGGCTACACTCTTTAGTTACACATAATGTGTTGCATTTGAGTTTTTAATTCCGCATCATTTGTCATTAGATTAGCTAGTACACCTATTCACCCCCCTCTAGGTGTATTTTCACTTCTTATTTTAACTTATATTAAGAAATTTCTAAGATCAAATTAATTTTCTTAAAAATGGATCATTTTTTTATTTTTTTAATAAAGGAAAAGAAAATACCTAAAAGATAGAGAAATCTTAAAAGAAAGAGAAGAAAACTTTTTTATTATTTTTTTATAAAGGGAAAATCCTAAAAATCCTAGAAAATCTCCTAAAAGAAAAAAATCTAAAAAAACTAAGAAAAAGTTTAAAAAGAAAAAAAATCTAAGTTAGTAACCCCCCCCCCCCATACTATCATATGCATTGTCCCTAATGCATGAAAAAATGAATATGTGAATGCATAAGATAGGTAATAGAACAAAATCATCTCGGGCACCTACTTGGGCCAGCCGAAATGCTTGGGCCCATGGTCTGAAAACGTCACAACCCCTCCTCAATATGCTCTAACCTCGCATTCTGCTCCTCCACTCTTTTGCTTAATGTAACCTGCCCCTTAAATATTTTCTTCATGCCCTTCCAAATGGAAGACATGAAAGCCTTAATGTCACTTGGGGGTGGTTGTTGTCAAAAGGCACTCTCATCTTCCTCCTCACTTCGTTCCTCTGAGGAAAACTCAGCAGGAACATCCTCTGTCACAGCGACGGGTGTCCACACCATATGAAGGCAACTATTTTAGGCACTTGTGAGACACTCAGTGGATACATGGACCCGATTATAGGCTGAAAAGATTTCATCTGGCAGAAAATGTCTGCACATGGCAACAAGGACCGGATGCGAATATTTCACACCCCTAGTACGTTGGAAGTTGGTAAGCATATGTTGTCATATGACAGTGTTTAGACATACCGAGTGCTGCCTGGTCATCAGGCTGTATATAATCTGCAGCACCGGTCTGTTAAAGGTTATGGTGTGATCTAGACCTAATATATTGCGTTGGACCCATCATCCAATACAATGTGAAATCACCTAGAGGGGGGGTGAATAGGTGATAATGCTAATCAATGCACAAATTTAAGATGATATGATGCAACGATCACCCGAAACAAGATTAGAAGCCAAATACCCCGTGAAGGGCTCTGAACTCCTTCCTCGTGATTCCTCTAAATAAGAGTTTGAGGTGCACAATGCAATCTTATTATGAGAGTATTGATTGACAATATAATAATGAATGGAAAGCAAGTAAATAACACAAATAAACCAATCGCAAACACAGAGATTTGTTTCGAGGTTCGAGCACCCAGTTCTACATCCCCACCTTCACCCAGAAGGATTTTCGAACCACTATAACTTCCACAAAGGATTACAACCACAAGGGAGTACCCAACTCCTCAATCACACTCCTCTAGTCCAAAGGTAGTGGAGCCACAAATACAATAATATCTTGGTGATCAAAAGACCACAAACTCTCTTTTGAAAAACTTTTCCCTTACAAAAACCCTAGAGAATAATGTATAGGATTGAAGCTCAAGTTTTGTAAGTGAAAAATAAAATGAAATTGAAGAGAGTTTTGAATCAAAAACTTCAGAGAAAAGAGAGAATTTTGAGCACAAAAACTGAGAGCAAAAACTTCTTTTGAATAGACTCAAACTTTGATTTCTTTTGCAAAAATTGTTGTGTTCTTCTCAACCCTAATCATCCCTATTTATAGAATAAATGTAGGGACTAAAAGGTAAACTGATATTATGAATAATCAGGAAAGGTTATACCCAAATCCAGCCCTAAAATTCGTTTGGAGAAGAAAAACACGTTTTAAAACGTGTTTAAAAACTAGCCGTTAAGGCTGAAAATTAGCTCACAGTCGACCGGCCTGTAGACCGGTTTTCAAAAATATATGACCGTTGCCAGCCCACGGTCGACCGCCCGGTCGACCGTCCCAAACAGAGACAAAGGTGCTTTCAGTCGGCCGAAGCACGATCGACTGATATGGGGTCCGGTCGACCGCCCGGTCGATCGGGAAACGTGCACACATGCACGCACCCAACGGTCAGAACTGCGATCGACCGCTCGGTCGACCGTTCTTACCTGAAACAGAGCGGTCGACCGCCGACCGCAACAGGTCAAAATAGTTTATATTTCAGAATATTTTTGAAGATCTAATAATTTTCAAAAATAATTTTTGGTCAAGACTTGGTACACTACATAAAATAGAGTTTGCAAATATTAAAATAGGTTTATAGAAATATTTTATATAAAGAAGAAATATCTTTTGAAAAACATGTGCAAAATCTTGTGTGTGGGGAAAATTGAGCTTCAACACTATACACTATCCTTTAACAAACTAAAGTATAAAAGAAGTCTCCGAGCCGCGTTACGCCAAGTTAGAGCCTCCTCTCCTATGATAACGTCCTCTTGCGCCATTAACCTATCAACATGCTTTTAGCGCCATTATCCTTACAATATGCTTAAAAGCCATCAAGACTTGTACAAACCTGAAACTCGTTCTAAAATAACTTATTAGTACCAAATAGCTTCATGTGTTTTGTTATCATCAAAACTTATACAAATAGAGAGTGTAACCTTTTGGGCCAACACAATATACATTTCGAAAAGTGGTGTTTGCTTTGAGCCTATGGTCTTTTTCTTCACATCTCACTCCCATAACCGTCATATACTCAATTAGAGATGAGGAGCAGCATGAAGACAGGGGATGTGCGTGACTATCTCAAGTGTGTTAATATTAACAGTAATATCCCTGTTGACACTTTAAAAAAGACAAGATTCTTATTGGTCCGAACAATGTCTAAACTTGTTGACATTTACAAAAGACAAGTAACAGACGAGCTGAAGACCAGTTCTCGCCCATCTCGAGGGACAAGGAAGCAACTTAGACTCCACTGATCCAGCAAGCAGACAGTGAACCTGGATTGTTTCTAAACAGACCTCAGCAGGTCTAAGGTGCTAGCACTTAGCATCGCATGAGCCCAAAGGGATAGCCTCGCTTGAGAGGCTAGTATCACCCGACTTCGCCTTGAAGCCATCCAAAGCCTCGCCAGGAAGCTAACTTATAACTTCGCCACAGAGCACTTCTAGCTCCGCCGAAGGGTTTCTTTCGGACTTCGCCAGAAACCGTCTCCAGCTCCGCTGCGAGCTCAAAGCGGGCAGCGCCGCTATTGGTCTGCCATGGTCAACCTTTGACCAATCAATCTCTGGGTGAGATCAGATCTAATCAGATCAAATCCAATTAAGATCAAATCTGAGATCTAATTCAGCAATTGATTGCCACAATCTCTTGACTCTTCTAAAATGAGTAAGAGGATCAGGAGAGATCTTTCAACAATATGGAAAGGATTAAAACAGATCAAGAAGATCAACTGACCTGCCATTTCTAACTTCACAGAAGCTGATCTTAGCCTCGCAGCAAGGCTACTTTCCAGATTCAAACAGATTTGATTCAATCTGTTTCCATATTTTCAAGGGATGGTTATACCCCTACTCTCCCTATAAATAGCCCGCCAGGGGCACAAGGAGGGAGGACTTCTTCGAAGAGCTTTTCTGAGACGATACGCTCGAGAAAGGACTCCACAAGCAGAGGCTTCTTCACGACGTACCGTGCGCTCTTGAATTCAGAGACTTTTAGAGAATTGCTTCTCTAATCAGGGTGCTGTACCCTAATACCTTCTTCTCAAGGAATCTCCAGAACCAGGCGAGAAGGAATTCCTAATTGAAGGCAGGTTTTGAGAAGTAGCAAGAGGGTTCTACCAACCTTCTGTTCTCTGATTCCCCGAACCAGGCGAGAAGGGAATCTCATGGCTCGCATCGTCAAAGGGACAAAGTGATCGCGCGCTGACCAGACTCCTATCGGCACACTTCTCCAGAATCTCTGAGGAGATCTACTTGTAATCTTTTTAAGAATACTTGTAATTTAGCTCCTCAAACTCTTTTTATTGTAAGTTTTCCCCTTTGCAAATCAATGGAAAACAAGATGGCGACTCCGCTGGGGACGAAATTCTCCACTGCCGAGAATCAAGTGTTGCAATGCGGCGAACAAACCTTCGGGTCTAACTCTGAATTTAGAAAAGCAGGTGCAGCCAGAGCCCCTCTGGCTAAATCTTCAAGAAAGTCTCTGCAGAGACAGAAAAGGTTCTCTGCGAACCTACTGCGGTTATTTGGCGCAACAGGGAAGCACGCCCGCAGCCCAAGTCCTGCACTCTCAAGAACTTGATTGTCCAGTTCGATCAAGGAAGATTTGAAGAAGTCCTCTCTGGGGGTGGCCCAATGCTTCAAGCACGGAAGCATTGGAAGGTTTCCACGGCTAAGGTTTTAGAACAGAAACCAGAAGCAGAATTCTGCCAACACCCTTTAACCTCGCGTGTGGCTAATCAGGTTCCTTGCGAACCTAAGTATCTTCTGCCAAAGCAAATGTGGAGGCCTAAACAGAAGTCTCTAGCCGAAGCCTCGGGCGTAGCTACGTTAAAATCGTGCCTCCTTCGCGAAGAAAAAGGCAAGATGCCTGTCTGCTCCAATAATGCTGCCGACCATGAAGTCACGACGACAATCATACCGTCACCCAATTCAAGAGCAGCAATGCCTTGTGCCAGCCTCGTTCATATGAGCGACGCTACTGTACCACAGCGTACTCACTGGGTCCATGGCCGTGAGGCTAAGACCAAGTGTTATCTAAGGCTAATCCCCTTTGCAGCGGCATAGCGGGTAAAGCACCGCAGCGTGCTCCGCTCTCCAGTTTGTCAAGCACTAAGCTCGCACCTGTTGGCGAAGCTAGAACTAAAGCACTATTCAGTGCTAATCCCTTCTGCAGGTATAAGAGGAACGGAACATCATCCTATGTACGCTCCAGAAGGGCCTCTCCACAGGATTATTTAGGCTCCCATGGGCCTGACTTGCAAGAACTCTTGGCGAACAAGCGGAAGTCGGTGTCTTTCCGAACCACTTCCTCCTGTTGTCAACAAGTGGGATGTCAGTTGGTAACAGTCCACTCGGTCCATTGCCGGCTAGCACCAATTTTCGCCACTTCTCCAGGTGATTAGTACACAAATGTGCATATTTTACCATATCATTCCCATGCATTTTTGCAAATAAAAATATGATTTTTACTCATCTTCTCTATATTTTTGCAGGTCCACACTCAAATGGAGAAAAGGCCCAAAATCTCTTTAATTAGCAATAATTAAAGAGATTAATTCAAAAAGCCCAAAAGAGCCCAAATTTGAATCCAGAATTAAGAGAGATCCGCGCAACAACTCAAGATTCTAGAAGGCCACGTGGATAACAACCTCGTAACAAACTCGTACCAGAAAGTTGTTGGCCAACGGCCACAAAACTGCCGCGCCTTGCCGCAATTCCACCGCAAATCTGGGGCCGTTGGGCGCCAGATTTTGCCAGCTGTCTCGTCTTCTGGATCCTTCTCCTGAGGCCTATAAATACTTCACTTGGACCTGCGAGCAAAGACTGAATGGAGAAGAGAGGAGAAATTAGTAGATGCTTGTATTTTTCTAGGTTTTTTCTCTAGGTTTTAGTTCTTTAGACCCTCTTCTTCTTCCCTAAAAATTTTGTAAAGAAAGAGTTGTAAGAGAGAGAAAGCTTGTGTACATCAAGGAGTGACACTTTGTGAAGCAAGGATTGATCCATTCTCTTCTCTCTATTCTTGCATTTTCTAGTTTACTTGCTTTCTTTACTTGTTGCTTTACTTTCTTGCACTTTTACTTCATGCTTTGTTTTTCTTTTGTAATGGCTAGTAGTAGCTAATTCTTTCTACCATGTGCTAGCTAACAACTTACCTTGCTAACTACTAACTCATGGGTGATTGCTATCTTTAATCTTGCAAGTTGTATGGTCTTCTCTTCTCCGATGGGTTAATTTCATTTCTTGGCAAGTATCTTGTTGTAACTCTCCATATGATTCATGTGTGCCTCATTTAGAGCCTTGTCTTTGAACAAGTGCCTTGATGGAACATGGAGATGGATCACCAAACATATGCTAATTACTAGCATCCCTTGAGTGTCGCTCTTTTGATTCCATTATTGAAAGTCTATCTTGTAGGCCGATGACATCTATGAAGGCTACAAGACAAGTCCAAGAATGATCCCCCGTCATCCAAGTGGGAAAGTAATTAGTCCAACACGCAAGACGAATCATGGCCGATGAATCCACATGAGGCACGCATCACCATCATGGAGTTTAGTAAGTCTTTAGCAAGGAAGCAAGGTTAGCTAGCCATGGTTTTCTTCATCTAAAAGTCTTTTCAAAGTTTTCTTTTCTTTTTAGTGTGAATACCAAAGCAAACCTCTTCTTGATTTCTTTTCACTTTCATCATGAACATATCCATCCATTCTTTGCTTTCTTTTTCAATGTTTTATTCATTCTTTTAAGCAAAGAAGAATTCTCGTTTACTTTCTTCACTACGGACCGTAACGCTTCCATTGCTAGCTCTCTCTGAGAATCGACTCGGTATAGCTCTATGCTATAACGGAGATAGGAAAGGGTATATTGATCTTTGAATACATTTGTGGAGCACTCGAGGTTGTTTCTAAACCTTAACTCTTTCATTTGAATATCTATATTTGTGTGCAAATTAACTCCACAATACAACACCTTTCCCATTTAATCAAATTTTTGGTATTTTTAAGAAAATTAAGATGTATCTTAGAAATTAAGAAAGTCTTAATTATGACATCTTAAACCTAGTTGAAATAATAGATCTTGTTTGAAATTATAGGCTAAGTAAGAAAAATTGAGGAGATATTTTTATCTTGAATTTTTTGCCTTAGATAATATGCACTTCACACTTACACATTTTTGGATGGAAACAAAGACCTAAAATGCCATAAAATAAATAAATAAAAAAATTAATAAAAAAATAAAACATCACTTATTAAGCTGGATAATTATGCCTCAAGAAGCATGCTTATTCACGCCTAACGGTGAAAAACATCACTCATTAAGCTGAAGAATTATGCCTCAAGAAGCATGATTATTCACGCCTAACGGTGATCAAAGGAATAATCCCCTTTAGTTTTGTGGCCTTTTTCACTCGAGTCCTTAAACCCGAGGGATGTTTTCTCATCTGGTGCCCTAAGACCGACTGGTTTGGGAGTCATCGGTTATAGGCTCGTTACAAGGGTGAACTAGAAAGCCTAAACTAAGGGAAGAAAAAGAAAAAAAATATATAAAAAATATATATATATAAAATAAATAAATGGCTTGATGGTTGGAGTTGAAATCCCAGAAATTTTCACTGAGCACGGTGTGCATACTATCTAGGTTTTATGAAGGATAAAATATTCAATCCAATTTTGAATTCTTACCTTAATTGAAGACAAGATCTTGCATAGAGACTAAGTTTAAGAAAGAATAATTATAGGTGGACTTATGACCTAAGATCACTTATATTTTTGCAAAAATAGTTCGTAAACTTGTTTCCCTTTTCAAAATGCATTTTCAAAATACTAACATTTGTCTTCTTTCTTTATGGATTTTGTGGGTGTAATCCGCTGAAAACCCTCAGGAGACAACACTCCTCCTCTAGGGTAACCTAGAGGTTTAACGGCTTATTGCACACGCTCAGTGCAACGCGTCACCTGCGAAAGTGGTGTAATAAATTGGTAGTATAGTTTTTTCTTTTCTTTGTTTTGCTCGGGACGAGCAAAAGAATAAGTGTGGGGGTGTGATTAGTACACAAATGTGCATATTTTACCATATCATTCCCATGCATTTTTGCAAATAAAAATATGATTTTTACTCATCTTCTCTATATTTTTGCAGGTCCACACTCAAATGGAGAAAAGGCCCAAAATCTCTTTAATTAGCAATAATTAAAGAGATTAATTCAAAAAGCCCAAAAGAGCCCAATTTGAATCCAGAATTAAGAGAGATCCGCGCAACAACTCAAGATTCTAGAAGGCCACGTGGATAACAACCTCGTAACAAACTCGTACCAGAAAGTTGTCGGCCAACGGCCACAAAACTGCCGCGCCTTGCCGCAATTCCACCGCAAATCTGGGGCCGTTGGGCGCCAGATTTTGCCAGCTGTCTCGTCTTCTGGATCCTTCTCCTGAGGCCTATAAATACTTCACTTGGACCTGCGAGCAAAGACTGAATGGAGAAGAGAGGAGAAATTAGTAGATGCTTGTATTTTTCTAGGTTTTTTCTCTAGGTTTTAGTTCTTTAGACCCTCTTCTTCTTCCCTAGAAATTTTGTAAAGAAAGAGTTGTAAGAGAGAGAAAGCTTGTGTACATCAAGGAGTGACACTTTTTGAAGCAAGGATTGATCCATTCTCTTCTCTCTATTCTTGCATTTTCTAGTTTACTTGCTTTCTTTACTTGTTGCTTTACTTTCTTGCACTTTTACTTCATGCTTTGTTTTTCTTTTGTAATGGCTAGTAGTAGCTAATTCTTTCTACCATGTGCTAGCTAACAACTTACCTTGCTAACTACTAACTCATGGGTGATTGCTATCTTTAATCTTGCAAGTTGTATGGTCTTCTCTTCTCCGATGGGTTAATTTCATTTCTTGGCAAGTATCTTGTTGTAACTCTCCATATGATTCATGTGTGCCTCATTTAGAGCCTTGTCTTTGAACAAGTGCCTTGATGGAACATGGAGATGGATCACCAAACATATGCTAATTGCTAGCATCCCTTGAGTGTCGCTCTTTTGATTCCATTATTGAAAGTTTATCTTGTAGGCCGATGACATCTATGAAGGCTACAAGACAAGTCCAAGAATGATCCCCCGTCATCCAAGTGGGAAAGTAATTAGTCCAACACGCAAGACGAATCATGGCCGATGAATCCACATGAGGCACGCATCACCATCACGGAGTTTAGTAAGTCTTTAGCAAGGAAGCAAGGTTAGCTAGCCATGGTTTTCTTCATCTAAAAGTCTTTTCAAAGTTTTCTTTTCTTTTTAGTGTGAATACCAAAGCAAACCTCTTCTTGATTTCTTTTCACTTTCATCATGAACATATCCATCCATTCTTTGATTTCTTTTTCAATGTTTTATTCATTCTTTTAAGCAAAGAAGAATTCTCGTTTACTTTCTTCACTACGGACCGTAACGCTTCCATCGCTAGCTCTCCCTGAGAATCGACTCGGTATAGCTCTATGCTATAACGGAGATAGGAAAGGGTATATTGATCTTTGAATACATTTGTGGAGCACTCGAGGTTGTTTCTAAACCTTAACTCTTTCATTTGAATATCTATATTTGTGTGCAAATTAACTCCACAATACAACACCTTTCCCGTTTAATCACCAGGCCGGCGATCAGTTTTTGATCGGCTGTCGGTACAAGCCCCGATGAAGCATCGCAAAAGGAGCGTCTCGCGAGATCCACCCTCTGCATCCGTCAACATGACCGGAAGAGGACGAGAGTTACGCAGGGGAAGACAAACACCTGACGACACCCCCCACCGCTCCTCAGATCCAAATTACAGCCCAGGCTTAGGCAAAGTTTTGGTGCATGAAGAAGGTGTTTTTCGAAACACCAGATCTAGGGTGGCGATACCCTACAGTTATGAACAGCCTTCCTCCTCAACGGCCCTCGCCTCGCCAGAGCCCAGGAAATCACTCCAGCCATCGGATGAAGAAGACGAAGACTGTGGATACGCCTCTTCGGCAACAGTTAGCTCAGTGCGAACAGACAGAGTATCAGTCAATATGGCTAATAGTGTCAACGACGACCTTCGTCGGTGCCTGGAAGCTCAGGAGCAAACTTTCAAAACCCAGCAAGAAGCCCTGGATAATATTCAACAGATGCTTGCTCGACTCCTCAGTAATCGGAATGACAATGATGCCGGGAGCAATCACGATGAGGAGGAACATTTCAGCAATGAGCAGCCAAAGACGGAGAAGTCCAAAGAGGGTTCTTCCTTAGACGCCGAAGTCCTTAAAGGCCTCCAAGCTCAAATCGCATCCCTAGCTCAGAGGGATGAATTAAAGAAGGTAGGGGCAGTTCGTCCTTACCCGCTGGAGTGGGATTCGGTGCCATATCCACCGAAGTTCAAACCACCAACGTTGCATACCTATGATGGAAAGAGCTCGCCAAATCAGCACATCTACTATTTTCGGTCTCAGACTGGTAATGTTATCAGCAACGACGCCATCATGGCTAGGCTGTTCATTGGCACCTTAAAGGGGGTGGCATTTGACTGGTTCCGAAGTCTCCCTCCGGGCTCTATCAATTCCTGGATCGACCTGGAAACCCAGTTTCTCTCTCGTTTCTATGAGGACGATACCGAAGTGACCATGGACAAGCTCCTCTCCACCATACAGAAGAAGGGCGAATCCGTCCGTGACTACATTGAACGGTTCAGAAACCTATCCTTGATGTGCCCAGCAGGGATGCCACTACCCATGCTCTTACAAGCATGTAGGCACAACTTCCTGGACCAAGTAGAAGTTCGCATGGGGGCTGTCAAGGCCCACACTTGGAAAGAATTGGTCGAACAAGCTGAGATAGCCGAAAAGTCGGCTAAGAAGTTCGAACCATCCGCCCCTAGAGGCAAATGGGGTATGAACAGTAAAGGACGTAGCGACCTACCGCAGTCTTCTCAAGCCAAAGGGAAAGAGACCATGTCTGTGGAATTATCCGGGGACGTGCAGTCGAAGACCAAGAAGAGCGGCTTCAACAGCCAAGAGCCTAAGTTCTCTCCAAAATAGTACTCCTTCAAGGACGATCAAGTAGTCACGATATTTCATCTGCTCCACAAAGGGAATAAGATGAAGCTACCAGACAGGACCTATCCAGCCCCTGCGCCACGGTTGGAAGTCAAGCATCCCTCAGCTACAACTCAAAACAATAAAGGTCTTGTTCCCGTAACGATGGAGACAGGGGAAGTCATGTGGATACACCCAGACCTCGTCCAAGACATGCAGGGGGATTCAAAGAGGCCCAAGTCAAAGGGCAAATCTTGCAATGTCATCTCCATCTTGCCAGACGACGACAATCTTACGTCGGCCTCCTCAGCGATTCAGAAGGAGAAAAGCATGCTTGCGCGATGCAAGCCGATACGCCTCAACAGACAGGCACCCGATCCGGAAAATCATACTTAAGGTAGTATGAGAAGTCTACTGAGGAGATACAACAGCAAATGACGTCAGTACAAATACCGGCATCCGCTCCAGTTCCAACCAAGGGAAACGAAAAGCCTAAGGAGGTTCGATTCGACCAGGTGTTGAAGAAACCATCAGGCCAAGAGTTTGGTACGCCCTTTCGTTTTGACATATTGGCCCAGCTGGCTAATATCCCGGCTCGTATTACAATACACGAGCTCCTTCGTCTCTCAAAAGAGACAAGAGAAGCACTCAGGGATGCGCTAGCTAATTCAGAATCCTTTCTGACATGCATGCCAGAGGTCCCTAACGGTGACGTTCAGCCTCCTTGCCCAGAATGTCATCACATACAATCAAAGGTGCCCGCCATTACATTCACGGCGGAAGATATGCTTCTCAAAGATAACAAGCACGATCGACCTCTGTACTACACTGGATATATCGGTTCAACGTGCATTGAAAGAGTACAAGTCGACCCGGGGTCCGCACTTAGCATCATCCCCAAAAGGTTACTTTACTTCCTCGGTATACCGCTATATAGGTTGTCCGCAACCACCACTACAATATACGGTTTTAATGCCAGGAGTAGTCATCCACTTGGAAAGATTCAACTCCGTTGCCGAATCGGGAGCCTGAAGTCAGAAGTGACATGTTATGTCATTGACGCTGACATATCATATAACCTGCTGCTAGGACGACCATGGATCCATGCCAACTAGATCGTTCCCTCTACTCTGCACCAATGCTTCAAATATGTTGAAGATGATGCAACAGTACGAACTATCTTTGCTGAGAAGCAACCATTCAAAGGGGTGAAAAATTACTTCACTGACGCTCTCCTGTATCAAGAGGCCGGTGGAACACCTAAAGAACCATTGCCGGACGATGATGAAAGTGGCAATGAGGCGGATTCAGAATCTGAAGCAGGCATGCCAGCCATTATGATTGGTGAACCAATTATAGCATGTCTCAATAATCCCCAATGTAATACTCCTTCAGAGGATGAAGGTGAATGGGTAATTAATGATAATATTTCTTTTGATTATCCTGCGAGTGTTGGGTCGGTTAAACCCATTACAGATGGCTCTCTGCATATGCCCTTACATAAGCCGAGTGCGGCCAGCACACCTATGGAAGCTATAGAAGGGGCCACGCTAGTGATCCCTCCGTCCAAACAAGGTCAGTTACCGATAATCTTCGGTAGAACCCAACCACGGGGACCCACAGCTGCAGATTCAAGTTCAAATTCAGACACTCCACAGTTCTTCCATTACGCGCGGCTGGCGCGCCATATTATGAAGAAAATGGGATACGACTTGAAGCATGGAGAAGGCTTGAATTTTGGAAAAGGAAGGCGCGATTTGATGCGAAACTTTGTGCCTAAAGGGAAGCCTGCAAATTACTATGATAGTACACACAGGGGGTTGGGATACGTTACACCCACATCGTCAGCAACGGTTCAAGCCAAAGACGATGAACCAATTCCATCACATTCGGCCTCATCCTCCGAGTGGGACTCAGATGTCAGCGTAGGAGTGATGTTCGAGAATCTCACTGCTAATATGACTTCAAGCAGTCAATTGGAGCCCGCAGAAGCTGTTGATGAGGAACCATGGGCCCAGCAATTAGACCTCCAATGGGAAAAGCGATTCGAATTGCGCGAACCACCTACTGAAGACAAGGTGATGCAGGTCAACTTGGGTAGTCAAGACCATCCTAAGCCTATCTTTATAAGTGAAATCTTATCACTTACAGAAAAGGAGGAATTGATAATACTCGTAAAGGAATATATAGACGTCTTCGCATGAAACTACGAAGACATGCCTGGACTTGATCCGCAGGTAGCCGTGCACTGTCTAAATATCAAGCCCGACGTCAAGCCAGTCAAGCAGCAACAACGTCAGTTTCACCCGAACATTATGGAAGCTATTGAGGCCGAAGTCCATAAGCTCATTGCATGTGGCTTCATTCGGGAGGAACAACATCCAGATTGGGTAGCTAACATCGTCCCCGTCCTCAAGAAGAACGGGAAAATATGGATCTGCATCGACTACCGTGATATCAATACAGCCTGTCCTAAAGACGAATTCCCGCTACCCATCACCGATGTCATGATCGACAACACATGTGGATTCGAAAGGATGTCTTTCATGGACGGCTTTTCAGGGTACAACCAGATTAAGATGTATCCCGACGACGAGAAGCATACTTCGTTCCGAACACCATTGGGGGTATACTTCTACACTGTAATTTCCTTTGGACTGAAGAACGCCGGAGCAACCTATCAGCGGGCAATGAGTACAATCTTCCGCGATCATCTTCGAAAAACGGTGGAATGCTACGTCGACGACATTGCTGTCAAAATCCGCAATAAGAATGAACATCTCCGCGATTTGAGAACGATGTTCGACATAATGCGGACTCATCAACTGAAAATGAATCCGACGAAATCCTTCTTGGGAGTGTCAAGTTCCTTGGGTTCATTATTACATCAAAAGGGATTCATCTTGACCCAGACAAAGTCAAAGCCATTCAGAGCATGCATCCACCAAGGAATCTCAAAGAACTTAGAGGCTTGCAAGGCAGACTGGCTTATATCAGAAGATTCATCGCAAATCTCTCAGGCCGCTGTCAACCGTTTACCCGACTCATGAAAAAGGGTGCTTCCTTCGTATGGGATCAAGCTTGCCAGGAAGCTTATGAAGACATCAAGAGATACCTCACAAAGCCTCCAGTCTTAGTGGCCCCTACATCAGGGAAACCATTCTTGCTTTATGTAAAAGCTATAGACTATTCTCTCGGTGCCCTCCTCGCTCAAAAGGACGACAATGGTCACGAGCAAGCCATTTATTATCTAAGCAGGACTCTGATAGGGCCGGAATCTCGCTATAATCCTATCGAGAAAGAGTGTTTAGCTCTCGTCTTTGCTGTTCAGAAGACGCGACATTATTTGGTCGGCCAAACCATACATGTCATCTCCAGAGTAAACCCTTTGCGTCTTCTTATGACAAAGCCAGGATCACTGAATTCAAGATTGGCTAAATTGGCACTTCTTCTGTCTCAATACGACATGATCTTTACCCCTCAGAAGGCGGTTAAAGGTCAGGCCCTTGCAGAGTTCTTGGCTGCTCATCCAGTTCCGGGACATTCAAAACTTCACGAGGATATTCCAGATGAAGTCTTCGACTCCAATGTAACCTCAGAGGAAGAAGTGTGGCAGATGTTCTTCGATGGAGCATCGCGAATGGGCCCTAAAGGCAAGATTATTGCCGGAGTGGGGGTTGTGTTTATCTCCTCACAGAATCATGTCCTTCACAGAGCATTTTCTCTGACGGAATCATGCTCCAACAATGTAGCAGAATATAATGCCCTGCTCATTGGTCTTCAGCTTGCCCATGGAATGGGGGTACGCTATCTTGAAGCCTACGGCGATTCAAAACTGATCATCAATCAGGTTAAAGGCGAATATGAAGTCCGCCACGAAGACTTGGTGCCTTATTATCACACGGCCATCGAATTGGCTAACCTATTTGAAGGTTTCTACATCGGGAACGTGTCTCGATCTCAAAATACCAAGGCGGACGCTCTTGCTGCATTAGCAACGACACTAGCCTTGCCAGCCGACACCGAGTATCACCTCACAGTGGCAACTCGACATCTCGTATGCTCTAAGCATATGTTAAGAACCCGAGAGGTCTATAATATCTCAACGGATCTTGAGCCGAGAGATTGGCGATTCCCTCTCATCGACTATGCCTTACATGGTCTGCTGCCAGACGATCCTAAAGAAGCGGCATCTATCAGACGAAGGTCTCTCCGTTTCTACTACGATCCAACTCTGAAGACACTTTACCGTCGTTCATATGATGGTGTCCTCCTCCGTTGCCTTTCAAGTTCAGAGGCACAGGAAGTGCTTAAAGAAGCACACGACGGCATTTGCGGAGCTCATCAGCCAGGTCCAAAACTCAAAGACAGATTGCATAGGCTTGGATACTATTGGCCGACCATGATAGCCGATGCCATCCAATATGCACGAAGGTGTAAAGCATGCCAAGTTCATGCGAACTTCATACACCAGCCCCCGGAGTTGCTCCACCCAACTGTTGCTTCATGGCCATTCGAAGCATGGGGAATCGATGTCGTAGGGCCAATCAGCCCCTCTTCGACAAGAGGTCACCGGTTTATCCTGGCAATAACCGATTACTTTTCAAAGTGGGCAGAAGCCATACCACTGGTTGAAGTCAAAACCTCTAATGTGGTTAAGTTTATCAAACACCATGTCATTCATCGATTTAGTGTCCCAAGGCGGATCATCCACGATAATGGTCCCCAATTCATAAGCCAAGTGTTCTATCGGTTCTGCGATAAATACCGAATTCAGAATGTGGCTTCAACTGCCTATAATCCCGCCGCTAATGGCTTGGCGGAAGCATTCAACAAAACGATCATCAAGCTACTCAAGAAGTTCGTCTCCTCGAATAAGCGAGATTGGGACAAAAAGCTCGGTGAGTGTCTTTGGGCATACCGAATCACGGTTCGAACACCGACAGACAATACGCCTTTTTCCCTGGTGTACGGGTGTGAAGCAGTCATCCCGTTGGAAATTCAGATGCCGTCATTACGAGTCGCTCTGACCACTAAGATCACATCAGAGGACAATGATCGGTTGCGTCTTCAAGAGCTCGAAGCCCTAGATGAGAAGCGATTTCAAGCTCAGCAACACATCGAGCTGTATCAAGCTCGAATTTCAAAAGCCTTCAATAAGAAAGTCAAACAGAGGGTCTTCCAGAAAGGAGACCTGGTTTTAGCCGTCAGACGACCGATGATTATGACGCATAAGACCAAAGACAAATTTCAGCCTAAATGGGAAGGACCGTTTGTGATAGAAACAGTCTATTCGAACGGAGCATACCGCCTTATGACTTTAGATGGCGACCTACTCATGATGCCAGTCAATGGCAAGTTCTTGAAGAAGTATTATCCCTGATTAAGGATCCTTTTTATGATCAAGTTAACATTACACCTCTGATCAAGACCTTCATATCCAAAGTATATGAAAAAGAGAGCCTCTCTCTTCCTCCAAGCGAGATCATACAACCATAAACCGGTAGGAACCTGGCCATACACTGGTTGTCTTAAAGGAGAATCAAGGTTATGCATACATTAACCAGATGATCCAACATCCTTAACGATTAAGGATAGAGGAAAATGTTGGCTTTTAAGTCCAACATAAGTCCTCAACAACTCATCATGCTGAGGGGAATAGCATGGCTAGCCCGACTCAAATGGTAGTTGGTAAAGGCATATCAAACCCGTTGACAGCTGAGGATTTGCTAAAAATCCTAAGGGACATGTTCCCATTTGATTCCCTCGTTCCTCCCTGTGAAAACGAGACCTCTAAAATCACTTACCAATTATCGTCCATAGAATGGTAAGACCACATATATATTTCACTGTTACGTTAACATTAAACCTATGACAGGATTTCCTCGTTTCTCCCTGTGAAAATGAGACCTCCAAAATCACTTACCAATTCTCGTCCATAGAATGATAAGACCACATATATATTTCGCTGCTACGTTAACATTAAACCTATGACAGCGATTCCCTCGTTTCTCCCTGTGAAAACGAGACCTCCAAAATCACTTACCAATTCTCGTCCATAGAATGGTAAGACCACATATATATTTCGCTGTTACGTTAACATTAAACCTATGACAGCGATTCCCTCGTTTCTCCCTGTGAAAACGAGACCTCCAAAATCACTTACCAATTCTCGTCCATAGAATGGTAAGACCACATATATATTTCGCTGCTACGTTAACATTAAACCTATGACAGCGATTCCCTCGTTTCTTCCTGTGAAAACGAGACCTCCAAAATCAATTACCAATTCTCATCCATAGAATGGTAAGACCACATATACACTTCGCTGTTACGTTAACATTAAACCTATGACAGTGATTCCCTTGTTTCTCCCCGTGAAAACGAGACTTTTCCCAAACTCCATTACAACCTTGAGCTTGGTGGCGTCTCAATCGGTTATGTCATTGCGACCTTTGAACCAGCAGACAACCAAGTCTCAATTTTGAGCTTGTTGACATTTACAAAAGAAAAGTCTCAACCTTGAGCCCTGTTGACATTTACAAAAGACAGGTCTCGATACTTGTTGACATTTATAAAAGACAAGTATCACCAATCTCGAGGTTGGTGGCGTCTCAATTGGTTATGTCATTGCGACCTCTGAACCAGCAGACAGCCGAGTCTCAATTTTGAGCTTGTTGACATTTACAAAAGACAAGTCTCAACCTTGAGCCTGTTGACATTTACAAAAGACAGGTCTCGATACTTGTTGACATTTACAAAAGACAAGTATCACCAACCTTGAGCTTGGTGGCGTCTCATTCGGTTATGTCATTGCGACCTCTGAACCAGCAGACAGCCAAGTCTCAACCCCGAGCCCTGTTGACATTTACAAAAGACAGGTCTCGATACTTGTTGACATTTACAAAAGACAAGTATCACCAACCTTGAGCTTGGTGGCGTCTCATTCGGTTATGTCATTGCGACCTCTGAACCAGCAGACAGCCGAGTCTCAATTTTGAGCTTGTTAACATTTACAAAAGACAAGTCTCAACCTCGAGCCTGTTGACATTTACAAAAGACAGGTCTCGATACTTGTTGACATTTACAAAAATAAGTATCAACAATCTCGAGCTTGGTGGCGTCTCAATCGGTTATGTCATTGCGACCTCTGAACCAGCAGACAGCAAGTCTCAATTTTGAGCTTGTTGACATTTACAAAAGACAAGTCCCAACCCCGAGCCCTGTTGACATTTACAAAAGACAGGTCTCGATACTTGTTGACATTTACAAAAGACAAGTATCACCAATCTCGAGCTTGGTGGCGTCTCAACCAGTTATTGTTCGCGCACGAAAGAGGAGTGTTCACTGTAAAATTTCCTTGAATCAATTGAAAGATTACAATGTAACAATATTCCGGTTACAAGGGAGGGAGGATGTTGAATTTGAATCCTCTCTTTGTTTAAGGCTGGGTTCTTCAAGTGGCGGTGGAGAGTGAATCTTGTTCTCCGTTGACCAGGTGACCGTCGAGACCTTCCAGGGATCTCCTCTTTGGATGGTAGATGGAGTAACTCAGCTCTGTCTACCAAAACTCTCAAAGAGAAGATAGGCAAAGAGCAACTTGTACGCAGCAAGTTGGCTTGAAGAGTTGAACTCTCTGTATTTCCTTTCTCTCTGTCTGTCATCTGTTGTCGTCCTTTGTATATCTCTTCTCCCTAATCGACCGACTGTGTGTCTCTCCTCATAGCGGCGAGGCTATTTATAGAGGTTTCAGGGGTGAACGTGCCCCCTGAAAACACTCCACAATGAGGGGTTAACTTTCCCGTTATGTGGGCGGTGACCGGCCCTATAACCAGGGCAGTTATAACCGAGGCGCAGGTTTCGACCCTCGCGCCTTGATGCTGAGACGCGGGTTTGGACCCTCGCGCCTTTGAGCTGCTGAGACGCGGGTTCGGACCCTCGCGCCTTGACGCTGAGACGCGGGTTCGGACCCTCGCGCCTTGATGCTGCACTGCGGCTGTCGAGCCTCGCTCAGATGTCGAGACGCGGCTGTCGAGCCTCGCGCAGATGTTGAGACGTGGCTATCGAGCCTCGCCTTGATGTTTGAGATGCGGCTGTCGAGCCTCGCCTTGATGTTTGAGACGCGGCTGTCGAGCCTCACCTTGATGTTGAGACGCGGGTTTAAACCCTCGCGCCTTGGTGTCGAGACGCGGCTGAAATTCTGCTTTTCAATGGCTTGTCTTTTAGTGATTTTTAGACAGCCTACAGAACCCCCTCCAAAGTTTTCGATATTCCGCAGTTAGCTGGGACAGATTTCGAAATACTTTGGACTCTAGCTGAGCGTACCCTTGTGACTGGACTGTCAATGCTCCGGATTTGATCTTATCTGGAGTATGGTCTTCGTGAGTGTATTGTGGAACTCTTTGAAGCCACCAAAGTTGATCGTGTTGAGTGTTTAGATACACAGTCTAAACCTCCCCGATTGCTTTAAGTCTGTCGTGGGTGCACTTTAAAGCCAGGAGTGGACGGTCGTCTGCTTGTGCCAGTGTACTGTTGAACTGATTTGTAGAAATAAGGACTGAACGCCAGCTCTTTTTGAGACGCGGGGATAGTACTACTTTTTAAAGATGCGACTTTCATAGGGTGCATCTTTTGGAATGAAAACGCGACTGTTATTCCATAAGGCAGACGCGATTTTTGTCTGGGTCTGGAAGGATGCGAACTTCGGAGAGACGCATCTTTTTGGAGTGAAGCCGCGACTCTCTGGACGCAATTATGGCCGTGCTGAAAGGATGCGTCCATTGAAGAGGCGCGACTGTAGGGTGCGAATCCGCGCCATACCATGAGTGCACTGCCACGTGTCACGTGGAACCGACAGGACACCTTCTTTTTGGCGTGCGAACTTCATGCTGCATTAAATGCACTGTCCACGCGTCGGCTCTTCATTGGGTTTGGGTGTTAATGCCTTTTAATGCAAAACCGGCGCTGGCGGTTAGAGATCTGCGTTTTTGATGCTTCCCGAAGCGACGATACACGCGTCAGCCTTCCATTGGGCTTTGACACTCGTGCGGTCATTAAGGCCGACGGTTCTGATTAGTGAGCCATTAATTATAGGCTTTGTTGCTTGCCTATAAATAGGACTTACCCCCCTTCCTTTAGCAGTCCCATACTTGGACTATTTTCTTTTAAAAAGCGAGTGCTCTGAGAGACTCCATCTTCTCCCTTCAAGGACTTTACCAGGGGCTTGCCTTCATGGACGAAGATGACCCAGAGCTTTCATACTTCTGTTTGGTCTCTTCGGAAGGTTACCACTGTCAAGTGATTTCAATAACAGAAAGCGTCTCCTTGAGCATCTTTTATGTCCGCGCTTCGATGCAGAGAGCTCAACTCTTAACAGAGGCCTCTGCGGGTACGCCTTCTCGGTTTGCCATGACATTTTTAACCCAACTAAGTTTTGAATTTTGATATCTCTTAAAGAGATTCATCATCTGAATTTTCTCCTAAAGTCTTAGTTTGTGCATTCCTCTTTTGGAAGTTGCGCCATTTGACTTAAACTTCTCTGGACGCGAGTATAGTAGACTTAGGTGCCTGGCCGCAGGTTTTGCACATAGAGCTCGCGTCTTGAGGCTGTCGACTTAGGAGAATTTCAACTCAGACTGGAGGTCTCAGGCCTGAATCTTGCAACTCCTGTTCATCCGACAGGGAGACGGCAATTTTCGCGTCTGATTCTCTTCGCGTCTCATATTTTAGATGCGGGTACAAAACTGTGGTCGAACTCTGTATGTTGTCACAGCTTTGATCGCGTCTGTTTCTGCCACCACAGAAGTTTGGTTCGCTGCGCGAGTCATTCCTACGTTTGAAGATTTCAGCAATAACTGCGTCTGTCACTTAGTTTTTCTGTTGAAGTATACTAAGCTTCAGATTTCTAATTTTTGTTTGCTTCATGCAGGTAGGCTTGATCATCCTTTTTCATGTTCGCTGGGCCCTTGGGAGAATATATCGGCCAGCGAACTTGTCGATGGTCGACCACAGGAGAAGAAGTCATGACTCCTGCCTTCAGGAGATTAGGACCGGACCCTCGCCAAGATCTCTTTGGATTCAATGCACCAGTCATGCTTCTTGGCATGGCATGGTCAGAGTGAGTATGGCGGGGGATATAGTGGTGGTTATGTCCTTGGATTCTCCCTTCACCTACCCCAGAAGTGACATCGATGAGGACTCCATGCTCATTGAATGACTTTCTGTGGTGGAGATGTTCATCAACGAAGGATCATACCCCGCTGCTTCGGATGGTCAGGTGGAATCAGAAAATTCTGCCACGTTTCGATCTCAAGAACACCATTACTCTTGGTCAATGATGGGCTCTTTCGATATTTACATCATGCGTCGTGGTGCAATCAATCATCCGAACGCAGTTACAGTGCTCCACCCATCTTTGGGGCCCTTCCAAACATCTTGTATTTGGAGTAATGAATCCAGCTTCAAAGAGTGAGTGCAACCTTTGAGAGAAAGGGACTTCTTTGTGTACTCCTGTATTGTAACACTCAATCTTATTGTATAAGAGAGCGTTTTGTATCACTTTCATATGCCTGGATATAAATAAAAGTGACACTTTTCTTTTTGTCTCTTCTATTGTCTTGAACTCTCTCTTTTCTTTTTAGTCAGACGCATAGAAGCAAAGAATCTTTGGCTTGTCAAAACTATGATGATAATCTTGACAAGTCAAATTTTGTGGAGAAAAATCCTATTTCAGGAACCCCACAATACTGTCAGAGGTGTAATATTAACTTGACAAGGATAAATGATTTTTGGTGGACCTGCCACTTTATAAAAGAAAGTAACAGGTTGAATTGGTACCCCCAGGGAAGGTGAGCTTTTATCAAAGGTTTAAGCTCAACTGGATAGTTGATGAAAACACTGTTAACGGTGTAATGTTAACCTAACAATATTTTTAGGTAGACTTGTTGTTCTGTTGAGGAGAATAACAAGTGAGACTAGGCTCGCGGGGAGTCTAGGAAAGTCTTTACCGTTAGAGGTGTGATATTAACTCAACGGGTTGAATGTAGTCTTGTCAAAAGTGTAATGTTAACTTGACAAGAATGTAAGTCAGAGGTGTGATATTAACTTGACTCAGAAGCATTTCAGCTTTTATATGGGAAAACTGAAAATATCACTGTCATAGGTGTAATGTTTAACTTAGCAGTGAGGGTAATGCTAGAGGTGTAATTTTGAACTTGGCATTAGTCATCTCGACTTTGACAAAAAAAAGTCTGAGGAAAGTCATGGCCTTAAGTGCATTGTTGAACTTAGCAATGACTTAGATGCTAGAGGTGTAGTGTTAAACTTAGCATCGTTCATTTCAGCTTTGATATGGAAGTCTGAAGAAAAGATGACTGTCAGAGGTATGATATTAAACTTGGCAGAGATTACTGTTTAGAAGTATAATGTTAAACTTTAACAGTAATTTGTCAGAGGTGTGGTATTAACTTTGACAAATTTAGATTTGCGATATAAGTAATTTTGAAGACTTGTCATTCTATTGATGAGAATTGGCAAGTGGAAATTAAAGTGTCAGAGGTATAGTGTTAACTTGACAAATTTGGATTTGCGATATGAGCAATTTTGAAGACTTGTCATTCTATTGATTAGAATTGGCAAGTGGAATTTGAAGTGCCAGAGGTATAGTGTTAACTTGGCAACGACTGTATTTTATAGACCTACCATTCTGTGGATGAGAATTGGTAAGGGATTTTGAAGGGGAGAGTGGAGTCAAGTCCACTTAGGATTTTTAGCAAATCCTCAGCTGTCAACGGATTTGAGGTGCCTTTACCAACTACCGTTTGAGTTGGGCTAGCTATGCTATTCCCCTCAGCATGATGAGTTGTCGAAGACTTATGTTGGGCTTAGAAGCCAACATTTTCCTCTTTCCTTAGCCGTCGAAGGCGTCGGATATTAATGAAGAAACTCTTCTTGTTTTGATCAGAGGTGTACTTTTAACTTGATCAGTGGAGGAGTACTATTAAGGATAGTACTTCTTCAGGAATCTGCCATTGATCGGCATCATAAGTGTATCGCCGTTTGAAGTTATGAGGCGATATGATCCATTTGAGTAGACTGACTCTACTACGAATGGTCCTTCTCATTTGGGTTGGAATTTTCCTTTTGTCTTGTGCGTCATTACCATGGGTCTTCTGACGGCTAAGACAAGATCGCCTTTCTTGAAAGTTCGCATTTTAACTTTCTTGTTGAAGGCTCTGGTAATTCGAGCTTGGTAAAGCTCGATTTGCTGTTGGGCCTGCAGACGCTTACCGTCTAAGGCCTCCAATTCCTGGAGTCGCTGTCGATGCTTCTCCTCTGTTGTCATCTCCGCTGTCAGGGCGACGCGTAGAGATGGAATTTGGATTTCGAGTGGAAGCACGGCTTCACACCCATAGACCTAAGAAAATGGCGTAGCTTTAGTTGGGGTTCGCACAGTTGTGCGGTAGGCCTATAAGCATTCACCCAGCTTGTCGTCCCAATCACGTTGACTTTTCGAGACGAATTTCTTGAGAAGCTTGCCAATGGTCTTGTTGAAAGCTTCTGTGAGGCCGTTAGCGGCAGGATAGTATGCCGTTGAGGACACACTCTGGATTCTGAACTTATGGCAGAATTTCTGGAAAGCCTGGCTGATGAACTGGGGTCCATTGTCATGGACAATTCGCTGAGGTATGCCGAAACGGTAAATAACGTGATGTTTCACAAACTTGATCACGTTAGACGATTTTACCTCCTTCAAAGGAATGGCCTCGGCCCATTTAGAGAAGTAATCGGTTATTGCCAAAATAAACCGAAGTCCTTTTGATGATGGTGGGCTGATAGAGCCAACCACATCCATCCCCCATATCTCAAATGGCCAGGTAGAGGTTGTAGAGTGAAGGTACCCTGGTGCTTGATGGATGAAATCCCCATGTACTTGACAGGCGTGACATCTTTTGGCATAAGTGACGGCGTCAGCAATCATCTTGGGCCAGTAATATCCCAACCTTTGGAGTCGATATGCAAGTTTTGGGCCAGGTTGATGGGCTCCGCACATGCCGTCATGGGCTTCTGTTAATACCTCTTGTGCCTCTTTTGGTGAAAGGCAGCGAAGCAAGATCCCGTCATGCGATCGACGATAGAGTGTTCGCGTAATCGCATTGTAGTAGAATTTAGGGGCTTTCCTTCGAATGGCAGCCGCTTCTTTGGTGTCCTCCGGCAGGATGCCATACAAGACATAATCAATATAGGGGAATCGCCAATCTCTAGGCTCCGGACCAGTTGATGACTCAAGTGCTTCTTTGCCGTGACGACCTCCCTTTGACTTCTGGTCCTCGAGAGCAATTCTCGGGCAATACAGGTCGTGGCTGTAGACGAATATCTTCTCCATTGCTCCAGCTGGAAGAGCTAAGGAGGCCGCGAGGGATGCGAGTGCATCTGCATGCGCATTTGCCTGCGCGGTACATGATCGATATAGAAGTTTGTGAACCTCTCGGTTATGTGGATAGTTGCGTTGTAGTAGGGTACTAGGTCCTCATGTCTGACTTCGTACTCCCCGCGAACTTGGCTAACGATGAGTTTAGAGTCACCGTATGCCTCGAGATTTTTAACGCCAATCTCATCGGCGAACTGCATCCCAATCAAAAGAGCATTGTACTCTGCCACATTGTTGGAGCAAGGCTCAGTTAGCGAGACGGCTCGGGGAATCACATAGTTCTGTGGCGAGACGAGTACTACTCCTACTCCCGCTACTATGTGTCCTTTTGGGCTAGTTCTGGATGCTCCATCAAAGAAAAGTTGCCACACTTGCCTTTCAAAGGATGTCTGGTCTGGCAGGCTTCAGTGATATCGTCTGGGAGATCGTCGTAAAGTTTGGTTGCCCTCGGATCTGGATGCTCAGCTAGGAAATCCACCACCGCTTGTCCTTTAATGGCCTTTTGTGGAAAAAAGTGCATCTCATATTGGGATAGCAATATGGCCCATTTTGCCAGCCGGCCGTTCAATGATGAAGGCTTAGTCATAAGTAACCTCAGGGGGTTGACTTTTGATATGACGTTTATAGTTTGGCCTACCAGATAGTGTCGCATTTTCTGAATGGCGAACACTAATGCCAAACATTCCTTCTCGATCGGATTATACTGATGTTCAGCTCCGATCATTGTTCTACTCAGATAGTAGATTGCTCGCTCTCGTCCTTGATCATCATTCTGAGCTAGTAGAGCTCCCAAAGAATGATTCATTGCCCGGACGTACACCAGGAAAGGCTTTCCGGATACCGGAGCTGCAAGGACTGGTGGTTGGGTGAGGTATTGCTTGATTTCCTCAAACGCTTGTTGGCAAGCGTCATCCCAAATGAACGAGACACCCTTCTTCATTAACTTAGCGAAGGGTTGGCATCTTCTGGAGAGGTTTGAGGTGAACCTGCGGATGTATGCCAATCGTCCTTGCAATCCCCTGAGTTCCTTGAGATTTCTCGGAGGTTGCATCTCCTGGATAGCGCGAACCTTTTCCGGGTCCAAATGGATTCCGGTGGAGGTTACAATGAATCCTAAGAATTTACCACTGGCCACCCCCAGGAAGGACTTGGTGGGATTCATCTTCAATTGATGAGCTCGCATGATGTCAAAAACCACCTTCAGGTCAGCTATGTGATCACCCTTAGCGCGACTTTTCACCGCAATATCATCAACATAACATTCCACCGTTTTGCGCATTTGCTGCTGGAAAATGGTGTTCATGGCCCTTTGATATGTTGCCTCCGCATTCTTCAGTCCGAAGGGCATGACGGTATAGCAGTAGACCCCCAATGGTGTCCTGAAGGAGGTGTGCTTTTCCTCGTCAGGATACATTTTGATTTGATTGTATCCTGAGAATCCGTCCATGAAGGACATTCATTCGAATCCACAAGTATTGTCAATCATGACGTCTGTGATTGGCAGTGGGAATTCGTCTTTGGGACAAGCCTCGTTTATATCACGGAAGTCGATGCAGATCCGAATCTTTCCGTTTTCTTAGCAACGGGGACGATGTTGGCTACCCAATCGGGATGTTGCTCTTCCCTGATGAAGCCAGAATCTATAAGCTTTCTGACTTCTGATTGAATTGCCTCCATTATTTCTGGACGGAACCGTCGCTGTGGTTGTTTGACAGGCTTTACGTCTGGATTGATGTTGAGGCGGTGCATAGCCACTTGAGGATCAAGTCCAGGCATGTCTTCGTAATTCCAAGCGAAGACATCTTTATACTCTTGAACAAGAGATATTAGATCCTTTTTTCTCTAACGGTGACAGGCCGTCGCTTATGAAGATGGGCTTAGGGTTAGCCTCATCTCCTAGATTGATCTGAACAACCTTGTCTTCTGTCTGTGGCTCTCGCTGTTCAAAGCGGGTGTCCCAAAGAGTATTTAAATGTTTGATCCAAGGATCTGCGTCGGATTGGATCATTTCTTCATCTTCGTCTTCCAGGTGGTTTGTTGAAGCCATATTCACTGAAAGTTCCCCGAAGATGTTGCCGACACTGACATCTGACTCCCATGATGACGTGCCTAAAGAGTAATCGTCACTTGATGATTCTCGAGAATCAGAGGCTGATGGACCGGAGTTGATACATAGCCTAACCCCTGCGCGTCCGATGATAATAATCGGGGGCTTTGCCTTTCGGCACAAAGGAGCGAAGTAGCGTTCTCCTTCCTTTGCCGAAGTTCAACCCAAGTCTGCTTGTTAGGTCATACCCCATGCATTTCATCATTCTGAGTGCTTTTGGTTCATAATGACTCCACTGAGGGGATTCCTCCTCGCCTTCTGATTCTTCGTGGGGCGTTGGTTCAGACGAGATTCGCCCAAAAAGAATTGGTTTTTGGCCTTTCCGTCTTGTGGAACCGTGAATATAGATTCTTGCGCATTACCATTATCTTGGTACGTCTCGAAGGACGATTTCACTGGTACATGCAATGATGTCAAAGCACCCATTGCCGACCAGAGATCGTCATCTACTTCAGTACTAGTGTCTAACGGTACCGAATCAGAAGCAAACACAGAAAAATACGCTAAATCTAATTCTTTATTAATGTACCAACCGCCTACATCGTCGGTGGTATTATCAACATCGAGCTTATTAATGCTCTTTACAAGTGGTTCCAACTCCCACAAGCACTCTTCTTTTTCTGGCTCGGTGTCAGCTTCATTACCAGAGTCTGGCTCCTCTGGTTGCGGGACTTCATCCGTCTCCACGGGATCCTGATACAGTAAGGAGTCCGTGAAATAATTCTCGACTCCCTTGAACGGATGCCTTTCGGCAATCAACGTTTGCACCTTTCTACTTTCGTCAATATATTTCATGACTTGATGGAGAGTAGAGGGAACGATGGAGTTGCGGTGAATCCACGATCGCCCCAACAGTAGGTTGTAGGAAGTGTCGGCATAAATGACGTAGCATGTCACTTCCGACTTTAGGCTTCCAATCTGGCATTTGAGCTTTGACCTTCCCCATTGGATGGGTACTATTGGCATTGAACCCATAAATGGTCGTCTGAGTAGGGCTCAAACGATGAGTAGGAATCCCCAAATGTTGCATGACCTGGCGAGGCATAATGCTCAATGCGAACCCTGAGATCTACCTGAATGCGGTTCACCTCAGATGATCCAATATACCCTGCGAAGTAAAGGGGTCGATCATGTTTCCCTTTGACTTGTATATCATCCGCCGTGAAGGTGATGCAGGGAATATTTTGGGAGGCGTGGAGACAATCCTCTACATCTTCCTCCTTTGGTAGCTGGGTCATGAAGACTTCAGCATTAGCCAGAGCTTCTTGTAGAGCTTCTCTGGTCGACTTTGATAGTCTAAGAAGCTCATAAAGCGTAATCCGCGCCGGGATGTTAGATAGTTGAGCCAGGACATCAAAGCGGTAAGGTGCTGTGGATCCTTCCGCCACGTCTTTCGAAAGAACTCGAGAAAACCGAAGCTCTTTCTGTTTCTCCACGGGTTGCTTCGTGGAGGTTTTTGGCTGGCTCTGCAGCGGGTTTTGGAGGAGTTACCGCCGTTTCGCCATACTTTTTCAAATATGGCTGCCCTGAACGGGTTTCCGCCACAAGCTGACTGGGTTCTGTGGCCAGAACTATTGTCTCCTCTTCTGAATCGGTTAACGAAGGGACATCAGTCTCCGCTTCTCGAGAAGAGGCGCAGACCACATTACAAGACGAAGCTTTAGCTTTGCCTTTGGACTTCCTGCTAGTCATAGTGGTCCATTGCTGGCCATCCACAAGGTCGGGGTGAACCCACATGACTTCTCCTTGAGGTGTGGGAACAGGTACTAGGCCCTTTTCTTGCTGCTGGTGAGGATCTGTGTTGACCATTCTCAGCTCTCCTCTGGGATAGGGACTACTCTAGAGGGTGTTGGGGCTTGTCTCCCAAACTGGAGAACTGACGTCATATTAGCCGTCACCTTCTTCTGCTCTGGTCGGAGTTTCAATACCTCCGCGTCAATTAGGGCCTGAAGGATGTCCTTGAAGACATAACAGCTCTTGGTAGGGTGTCCCAACATCCTGTGATACATGCAGTAGCTGGGATTGTCGGTTTTACCGACTTCCTCGGGGCGCCTAGCTTCAGGAAGTTTCAGTCGATTGCTCTTGTTGAGTAATTTGAAGAGCGAGTCGACATGTTCATCCTTGAATGAATACTGCTTGTTGGCGCGTGGTTGGCTTGAAGAGCCACTCCCTTTAACCTGTTGAGGTTTGACAGGGGACTTAGTCTCTGCTGCCAAGTTATCCTTCCTTTTGGCTTGGAGGGATGTGTCTGGCGCGCCTCATTGACCTTTCAGGCCTGGGTTTGTTTTCTTCCACTCTGACGCGGGCAACAATCTCCTCAGCCTGTTCACCTTGTTGGACCAATTGCTTCCAGGTGCGGCTTTCAGCAACTCCTATTTGGGCAAGGAGTGAGGTTTGGAGATTGTGGTGGCATGTTTCCACCAGGGTGACCTGGGTCATGCCGCTTGGACATCGGAGTGCCACGTTCCGAAATCTTTCCACGAAAGACTTAACGGACTCTCCCTTTCGCTGCTTGGTGGCTAAAAGGGTAGGCATGTTGACCTACGAGTCATCTTCAAAGAAGCGTGTTAAGAAAAGCTTCTCCAAATCGCCCCAGTTCTTGATGGAACCTTCTGGGAGCTTCATGAACCATTCAAAGGCCAGCCCTTTTAGGATGCCGATGAATAAACGCGCCAGGATGGCATCGTTATCTACCACATTCCCGATTTGGGACTTGAAATAGTAGATGTATTGGTTCGGTGAACCTTTCCCATCAAATGCTTGGAGAGTTGGAGCCTGGAACTTGGGCGGGTACGGAACCAGGTCCCACTCGGCTGGATATGGGCGGACCACTCCTGCTTCTTGGAGGCCTTTCCGATTGGTAAGGGCCTCAAGACGTTGCTCCAACTGGTTCATTCTCTTAGAATGAACTTTTCCCCGGTCTTGGTCATCCTTTTCCTGTGATGAGGATTTAGACGAACCAGAAGTAGACTGCGCGTTCTTCTCGGAGTGTTTGGAAGATGAGCTTTCTCCCTCTTTTCGTTTGCCCTTAGACTTTCTAGGGGGAGATTTCCTCCTGTCTTTGAGCAACTGTGCGAGCATCTGCTTGAGAGAGTCGATAGATTCCTGTTGAGCAAGAATCATATTGAGTTGTTCCCTCTGGACCTGGGCTTGCTGTTCCAAGCGCCTAGCGGTCTCCTCAGGAGTGCCCGTCATGTATGTGAAGGCCTCTTTCTCTATAGAAGAGTTTGAGGCCTGTGATTCTGCTACAGCAGAATGAGAGTCATTCATTTAACGCCCTGGGCTAGGGCATTATAGTCAATCAGGGGAATGGCCCCGGTCCGGGTGCGAGTGTGTCGATACACTCCTTCCGGTTCAGAGTCGGATTCGTCGGAGCTGACTACAGGCTGTTTTCCCTTTCTCCTGCTCGTCATATTTGCAGTGAGCTCTAGAAACTCAGTGTCAGAGAAGATCCTCCGCCTGTGAGAGCGTCTTCTTTTGACTGATGGGGGAATCAGGGTCAGCTGTCTAACTAGAGACTGCTGGTTTGCACCTGAATTGCAACGACACTGAGAGAGCATAGAGAGGAGCCGTTGGCAGCAGCATGATGAAGTGATTTGATTAGCACTTCTTTTCTTCGTCAAGTAATCCCTTAGATCCATGGAAAGAGGATCGAAGAGATTAGCCTCGCAACTTCGAGGGCGCGAGGCATCTTTGTGCTGTACAGCCTGGACGCAGGATTCAGATACGCGGTTCTCGCGCCGCAGCTGTACGACGCGTGTCTGGCGTCTCTGTTGAGATGAGACGCCACTGTCGCGTTGCTGCTTGGTGCGTCGGGGCAAAGACGCTCGAGAGTGAGTGGGCTGCTGGGCCCACGCCTAAGGGCGCGTGCCTCTTGCACTTGACGAGGCGCACAGGCTTCGCCTTGGCGTTTGGTGAGTTGGACTTCAGAGGACCTAATTTGGGGAGTCTCGCGTTTGGGCCGCCAAACGCGGACTTAGCGTGCTGGATGTGGCGCGGCCAAGGCGCCGGATTGAACTTTGTGTCCTGCCTCAGTTGGACAATCAGAAGTCCCAACTTGCAGTTGACGCGCACGCCTCCTCTGTCGACGCTCAGCGTTTCGGTTGCGTCGTGGAGGTGGAGAGAAACCAACGACGACTTGGTGCTGAGGGAGGGGGTGGACTGGCTGGACACCAGAGATTTTGACCACGCGGGTCTCCTGAGAGACGCTGACGCATGTGTTCCGCATGGCGCGGTTGGTCGCAACGGTAGTTGTGCCTGAGACCACGCGGGCCTCCTGAGAAACGTTGGCGCGTGTATCCTGCTTGGCACAGTTGGCTGCGACACCTTTTGCAGCCAGCAGCGCCCGAGAGAGCCTCAGATCGGACTTCGGGGCCATTCCCAGTCGAGACCTTGCGGCAGACGCGGGTCCTTGGGCTCTTGGAGCCGGAAGAGAGAAACTCTTCATACTTTGCCTGGTCGAACTCGATAACGAGCGATTCGACCATCTTCCCTTTATGGAGGACGTCACCTTGCGCCACGATTTGTTCATCGGTAACAAACATGGTCCCCAGCGGAGTCGCCATCTCTTGTTCGCGCGCGGAAGAGGAGTGTTCACTGTAAAATTTCCTTGAATCAATTGAAAGATTACAATGGAACAATATTCCGGTTACAAGGGAGGGAGGATGTTGAATCTTGAATCCTCCCTTTGTTTAAGGCTGGGTTCTTCAAGTGACGGTGGAGAGTGAATCTTATTCTCCGTTGACCAGGTGACCGTCGAGACCTTCCAGGGATCTCCTCTTCGGATGGTAGATGGAGTAACTCAGCTCTGTCTATCAAAACTCTCAAAGAGAAGATAGGCAAAGAGCAACTTGTACGCAACAAGTTGGCTTGAAGAGTTGAACCTCTGTATTTCCTTTCTCTCTGTCTGTCGTCTGTTGTCGTCCTTTGTATATCTCTTCTCCCTAATCGACCGACTGTGTGTCTCTCCTCATAGCGGCGAGGCTATTTATAGAAGTTTCAGGGGTGAACGTGCCCCCTGAAAACACTCCACAATGAGGGGTTAACTTCCCCGTTATGTGGGCGGTGACCGGCCCCATAACCAGGGCAGTTATAACCGAGGCGCAGGTTTCGACCCTCGCGCCTTGATGCTGAGACGCGGGTTTGGACCCTCGCGCCTTTGAGCTGCTGAGACGCGGGTTCGGACTCTCGCGCCTTGACGCTAAGACGCGGGTTCGGACCCTCGCGCCTTGATGCTGCAGTGTGGCTGTCGAGCCTCACGCAGATGTCGAGACGCGGCTGTCGAGCCTCGCGCAGATGTTGAGACGTGGCTGTCGAGCCTCGCCTTGATGTTTGAGACGCGGCTGTTGAGCTTCGCCTTGATGTTTGAGACGCGGCTGTCGAGCCTCGCCTTGATGTTGAGATGCGGGTTTGAACCCTCGCGCCTTGGTGTCGAGACGCGGCTGAAATTCTGCTTTTCAATGGCTTATCTTTTAGTGATTTTTAGACAGCCTACAGTTATGTCATCGCGACCTCTGAACTGACAGACTGCCAAGTCTCAGTATTCAATCCAACAAAGACTATGTTCTCAAACGGATGCATACAATTTGGAACCGACAATTCAGAAAGTGGAACAATTGGAGATTCGACAGGGAGTCAAAACAAAAATTATTATTTTCATTGATTCCAAAAGGATGGGATACATGGAGGCACATATAATACGACCTACGGGCGTACATTATAAGATCTAATCCGCTCTTCAAGGAAAGCCAGCCCGTCCTCCTATCATTAGCAGCTCGGACAAGTGCCTGCGACCTCAGCTCAGCCTCATTAAAGTTCGTCGCCTGGGCCAAACGAGCTTCGACCTCAGCCAAGGTTGCCCTCTGAGCTAACTCCTGCCGCGAGAGTTCGTCACTCTAAGCCTTAAGCTGCTCAAGCCGCGTAGTCTCTTCAAGATGCACTGGTTCAGCCCTGGATAAGAGAAGATTTGCCTTCCTGATCATCTCCTTGACCTTCCCAATTTTATTTTCGGCGTCAAGAAGAGCACTGGTGGAGGCATCAATGGCATTCTCAACCTCTGCTTGCCTTGTTTCCAAGGATTTCAAGTCAGAAGAAATAGCCTTAGCAATTTCCTGAGCAGCAAGACGGGCTTCATGCATTTGAGCGACAAGATGCGCAAGCTGCTCATTAACCGAAGACTCCAGGTCTGAGCGGCTAAGACGGCGCCATTCCTCTACGTCTCTCTCAATTGATCTACCAGGAGTTCCAAGGCAGTGGCCTGGTGATACCCTTCAAAGTCCCGAATACTTTCAATACTGCAGGAAAGGACCACTTTTAATTTAGAAAATGACATAGTCGAACCTTTCAAGACCAGATCGATGGATCGCCCTAAGCCTTTATAAAAGCTATCGACTATGTCACCTATAAAATCATTTTCAACCTCGGCCACTTCTGGTAGACGGAAAGCCTCAGAAAAATCCACCAGTCTGGTTGACACCACTGTGGAAGGAACGGCGGGAACACTGGCTGCAGCAGCATGACATGTCATCGGTGATCTCGACGGAATCTTCAATGAAACCAGTACACTAGCCACCGCTGAGGTAGGACTAGTGACCACCTCCTGAACAGCAGGCTCAACCACCAGGGTTGGGGAAGTAGGGCTTGTAATCACTCTCAGCTCCGCACCTAGCACAACTGATGGCGCCTCACTCGTTGATATAGTCGGATGAGTGAGGACACCTCCGGGACTACCACCCTTTAACCTCTGTTCCTTCGGCTAGCTCAGGCGATAAGGGGGCAGATCACCATACAGCGCGTCCAACACAGCAGCATCCGCCGCGGTCGAAGTGCTCATGTCACCCTCGACCCCTCGGGAAGATCTTCTGGTTCCCTTGAACTTGACGCATCTTGAGGTGGAACACCTGCAACAAAATTGTGTTTAGGAAAGACACAATAAATAGTAAAAGCCAAAAGGTCGGAACAATACCAAAGGAGGATGTCGCCTCAAACATCTTGGCAGCCGCATCAGTTTCTACGGGCTCCATTGGAAAGTCCTTTGCGGAGTCAACACGAATGGCCGGCCGCTTTCGCTTGCCGAATCTTCCGTGGACCACCCAAAAGAGCTTGACGCTACAGGACTTCCCTTGAAAGTCCCAGCGCCCGAAGGACCAACGTCAGCTGCGTCACCTCCGGATTCCTCCAGGACGGCAAAATAGCCGGCCTTATCACCCTCGTGGTAAGCGAACAAAGGATCATAATGTTCTCCTTGTTCCCTGACCGCCTCAGCTCTCGGGCTCGTCACCGCCTCAGCTCCTACATCACGAAGCAGATAATAAGCGGTCCGGAACACATAGAAGATATATTACAAAGATGAAGCTGATCTTACCTAAGTCCGGAGCAACCTCACCAGTAGTCGGTTCAGACAACCAACGGTTCAACTATTAATGGGACAAGAGGAGGAACCGCCACAGATGGTTCGTCCTCTACAACAACCGTAGGAGCTTGGCGACGGGGCTTCTTCACCAACTCCTTCCTACGAGACCCACCTGTCCGTTTGCGCTTAAGAGGGGCATCAGAACCTTCCTCCTCTGCTTCTTCTACATGTCTTGGGGGAGCTGTCCCCATCACGCCAGACCCAGCTGCAGGAGTCCCGGCATCTGTCTCCGCTTCAAAGCGAGGACTTTCTGCATCGAGGCTTCGCTGTCATCCACAGCAACGAATTCCTCCATGCCTGGGACGCAAACCTCTTACCTTCTCTTCTCTCAGAGACTTCCGTTTTAGCCGCTGAGAAATTAACTTCACACCAGAACTGTTAGCATTGAATCCAAGGGGTGTGGAGTTGGAAGTTGCATACTACTGGCAGAAGCACAGGGTCATTAGAAGATTGGGAGCCCTCGACGGCGTACGCAGCCGCGCCCCAGTACAGCCTGTAATGAAGAATCGCCAGGCACGGGCTCCATCAATGAGACTCCCCATGAAAGCCAGATTGAGATTTGGGTTGCCCACGTACAGTTAGTCATATCCAAATTGTCGAGCAAACCGACTTGGAACATAAGGCTCCAAATAGCAGGTATCCCCGCTTCTATACAATAAATGCGAGGGCCGGATGCTAACCAGCCACTCAAAAACTCCCGGCTCAGGGACGACTGCCCCTCCCCCGCATCTTTGAACTCTTCCTCATAACCTGCATCCCGAATATAGGGAAAACAGCGGAAGAGACTATAGACGTCATAACGACGTACTAATTTACGGGCCTCAGCCACGTAAGTCTTCTGCCATGAGCACCCTTCGAATCGGCGGAGGAGCGCCATTCAAACACCTTGCGGGGGGTCCTCTCCAGCTTCAATCAAAGAAGAACAATGCAGGGGCGAACCACGCCATCAAGTAAGTGTACGGCAGACCTATCCTGGGATTAGGACGGTCACGAGGCGAAATGGCCCCCTCTCCACGCTTCGTTGCTGGCGGCCTGCAAAAAGCCTCCGTTAATGCACGAAGGCCTCTCTGGATACAGCACACCATGGCCGAAAGAAGACCCAGAGGACAACCATGAACCAAACGAACAGCGGGCAGCAAAACATTCGGATGAACGACGTCACCCGAAGAAGACGGCACCACACACTTCTTCAGCCAGACTGTCAAGAAGCCAGCCAGCAGTGCATTTCGGGACATCGGCCGGCGAGCCTAATGATGGAAACTCCGAAGGACATCACCCTCTCATAGGGACCATCGTCTTCTTTCACAACTAGATCCCCTTGGAAGTGCTTTTGCATCCGGTCAAAGATGCCTTCATCAGCAACTCACAGTGAGCCGCTTCAGGAATGTTCTCCATATCTGGGAACAAATAATCTCCCCAGCTCTTCAAGCTACAGGAAGTTCCCTTACTGCCTGATTGAGATTTTACCTGCACACAAAATATAGAATATCATATTTAAAACAAGATGTGCAAGGTTCTCAATTCGAATCCGCGGTAGCAGTGGCTATGCGGGTCGTGATCCTCAGGGAGGGACTGGCGATGGAAGCGTTTGTAAGTTTTACTCTAAAAATTTATCTTTTTAGTTATTAAAAGAAAATAAGAAATATTAGTTAAGTTAGAAAGAAAGCGGTATTTACAATGGGTGGTATTTACAATGAAGTGGAAGAAAAGAATTTGAGAGATGTGGAAGATATGGATCTAAAAGAAAAGAAATAAAATAAAGAAAAACTTATAACACGTACAAACTCTTTAGCCTGCTTACCTTCGATCCGTGCGATGATTTACCTTTTCTTGGAAGACTTGCAAGTATGGCGTATAGGATGTTGATCGCCATAAGCCATCAAGTTATCTTCTTTGGCTAGGTAGTCTCAATGCAATTGGGTCTCATTGTTCACAAGGCATTAGAGAAAAAACGAATGAAGAAACAAGAATACAGAGAAACAAAGAAACAAACAAGAGAAGAAGAACATAAAATAATAACAAACACATCTCAAGTGAATTTCATTAACAATGGGAGATAAGTGGGCTTACACCGCTGTCACCTCAGTACAAGCGTAGACTCCATCCTCCATGAAAGGTCCCTCCACTCTCAGTTATAAAATTTACAAAAGAAAAACGAAAATAAAATCTAACTTAGAAAGAAAACCTAAAAACCCTAGCTTTTGGCCCTTTGCTGGATACTGGACACTCTGTATGTGCACTGCAGGGGGTATTTATAGGTGCAGAAGGCAGAAGAGTCCTGGATAAACCTGCCCCACAAAACTGGAAACTGATCTCATCTAAATTGCCGCAAAATCCTGGTTTTTGCCGCAATTTTGCGGCAAAACTGGCTCTTCTGGCCACGCGCTTTGGCGTGTGGCCTCTCCCGATCCGTTCATCTGGGCGTTTGCTTCTGGAAGTGTGATCCTGACTCTGCATCTTGGGATTTCAAGATAACTTAGAAATCAAGTTACCTTGATCTCAATTATCCCAAATCTTTTATCCACGAATTTCCTTCTTATCTTTGGCTTTTATGCTCATCCTGCAAGAGTTTAGGGTTGGGTAGAATTCTATCCTTCCCTCATCTTTAATAATTGCAACTTTAGCCCTTGCATAATTGCACTTTGACAATCTGCTATTTGCACTTTGACTCTTGGGCTTCAAATATGGGCTTTTGGGCTTCATTAAGCTTTATTTATTATTAAAATAATAATTCGAGGCCTGCACACAATAAATTATAAATTATTAATAATTGTGCAGAATAAATGAATAAATATGAAAATGTGATGGTAAATGTTATGATAAAAATGCACTTTTGACTACCAATCACTGCCCCCATGCATACTGGAGCAAATGTATAAGTGGCACATTAACTCCCGGTAGGTCTCGAACAAGGCAGGCTCCTGCTTCTCCAGAAGAGCCAATTCCGCCTCGCACGGGAAGTATTCTTCATATGGGAGAGACCCAAAAGGCAGAGCAGAGACTTCCCACATCTCATGCAAGGCCATACCCAACTCACCGACAGGGGTGAAGAAAGTCCTGAAGCTGGGCAATACAATTCAAAGATGGCGTAGAAGCACGCCACATCATCTCAATGCCGTAGCAAGTCGCTCTGACGGCCTCATAGAGGTTTAGCCTCTCCAGATCCTCTTCGAAATGAGCGAGGATGCATACAGTTAAATCCCTCCACCATGCCTTTGGAGGGTGAATCCAGCCTGGAGTCCTGAAGTCAGTGGCTGGGTAGTTCCCATTGACCTTGCAGAATTTGTTGCCAAAGGTCAGCGCCACCGCAGGATTTTCTCCCACTGGGATCTCTCGTGACACATTCCCAGGATGTAAACCCATTATGCAACGGGAGGCCCCACTCTTGCATAACCAGGAGACTGAAGCATCAATTTTCCTATGTGGACAGAGTCAGTATTTCGGCTCACTTCCCATGCCATCTTCCGAGCCTGCGTCGCGCACTGGAAGGAAGACAAAGAAAAATGACGCTTGTTGGACGGAAGGTAGAACTTCTCACCATCCAACTGGAAAATCTACTGCCCTTCCCCTGCCAGCAGTTGGTGATCAGGATCTGGTGCGGCATCCCCGAACATGAAGTCGGGCTTCCTATAAGTTCGACGGTCAATATCTTCAAGGGGAGCCGTAGTCAAATACTCCTCGTGGTGTATTGATCACCACCGTGAATGAGCGTGTCTCGAACGACGGAACTCCGCTCACTAAACAGAGAAGCCTGCCCTTAAAATTGAAGGCTGATATTGCCGTCCAATCCCCTGGTCATCCCAAATAGACTGTTCAGAGGACCAGGAGTATAGTGCACTGCAGAAGCAAAAAGGAATTATGATTAGTTCACCAGCCAAGCGAACACAAAGACATAATTTTCACCAAGTCATAGCCTCGCCCTTTGAGCGAAGCTAGCAAGGCGATAGCTTCGATAAAGCTTAGCCTCACAGTCAAGTCCGCATTTCGCAGAAAATGTCCAAGTGTTAGCTTCGCGTCGAGAAAGCTTAAGCAGAAGGCAGTACAGCCCCGAGGACTAACTTCGTCAAAAGGGCATTATGGTTATTAATCCTTTACGGCCACGATTGAAGGGACAGATCCGTATCCTGTTGTTCAACAGGACGAAAACAGCCCAAGTGATAGCTTCACCTAGAAGCTTAAAGAAGAACTCTTCAGTTCTTGAATTCCCGTTCGAGAAAATAAGGGAAATGCAGGGAAATGGATTCCCTAACAATAATAGATCATGCTCGATCATTCTGGACTCATCCAAAGATAGCCAAATATCGGCTTTAAAATAGAGACGGCAGTCTCTAATCAAAAGGGGAAGTCCCTTACCAGCAATTGGTCGTTCGATGACCGGAGGAGGAGAAGGACCCTCCGCTGCAGAAGTTACCACTTCTTTCCCCGCTCGTCTCTTGGGCGCCATTGAAGAGCTGCGGAAGCTTTCAAACTTTCTAAATGGAGAGGAAAGAGGAAGAAGAAGAGTCAAAGGTCTCTAAAAATTTCAAGTAAAGAGATCTGCTCTTTCTCAGCCCGATCGGGCTTTTATAGGCCAATCAGCGCCTGAAACGATGCCTCATAAAGGGCACAGGCCGCCGTTTCGAATTAATTTGAAACGCCGCCTAAAGCGCCTTCCCGAGAAGCGCTGCTTCAGCCACTAAGGGTTAACCTCGCCATGAGTCAATGTGCGGACTTCGCATAAGTTCATCAAGAACTTCGCCAAAAGGGTTGCCTTAGCCCGCTAAAGGCACAGTTCGCCGACATGCCAGTTTCGCGCGAGGCTCATTCAAAAAGGACCCTGTCCTTAACCCCGCATGGAGTTTACCTCCGATAGCCAAATTCAAGACGGAGGCAAGGCGGAAATCAAATGAGCAGAAAATGAACTTTCATTGATTTAAAAGCAAAGGTACATTGATATTACATCAAGGTCGAGTTTCGTACAACAGATTTGGTTGCTCAGCAAGATCATTTGCGCAAAAGCCATACAAGTGGTTTATCTGCTTCCAAGCCAGACCAACTGGACACGAAAGGCCTTCCTCCTGCACAAGGCTGTAATCCTTCACACCAGGACAGATGGTGCCACCAGGACAAGGTCAGTGATCTCACAGGTGACGTCCACTTTCCCGAAGTGGATCATCTCAGATAAGCGACCACCAGCCTCGCCTCAAAAGGGATCATCTCGGATAAGCGACTACCAACAGCCTCTGGGACACACATTAGCTGCCCCAGTTTGTTCCTCCTGCTTAAAAGTAAAGCTTCAACCGGGGAAGCATAAGGCAACTTTTCGGTCTCTTTCATCAAGTCACAAGATTGGCGAACATAGCTCACTGCAGTGCAAACTGAAAGAAGTTAACAGTTAAACACAGGAGAAGCTGCAAAGGCACTAAGTCAAATTCTTTGAGGAGAAGCAATCTGCTCCAGTCAAGCATTGGTTTCAGTTAAAGCAGATGATAGCCTCGCCTGCACAGCAATGATGGGCTAGCTCAGCAAATGCCAAGTCCTAGCCTCGCCTATATGGCTGAGTCAGACTGATCCTGTGGGACACAGTCTTAGCCCCACCTATATGGCAAGACTGGCTCAACTTGAAGGAACTAGGTCCCAAGTTCTGCCTGTGCAGCGGACTTAACATGCAGTGATCCTTCCGTGATCAAGCCAGAATGATAGCTTCACTGAGAAGCTATGATAAAATCCTTCTCTGCAGCTCAGTCAATTGCAAAATGAAGAACAAGGGAAATCAATCCCTAAAGTAGCTATCAAAGCTAAGTTAAGGGAGAAGAACTTCCTGAAAGATTATTGGCGAAGTCGTTGAACGATCAAGACTTACCGGTCCTTGGCCGGATAATGACCAGAGTGGGCATTCTCACTAGTTCAGAGATCTGAGTATCTCTCTCAACCAAGAGAAGAGGAGAAGAGCAGATCACTTCTCTTCAGAGGACCTCAAGTGTCCTATTTATAGGCCCCATGGTCTGAGCGCTGCCGCCTCAAGCGTGGAAGCACGAGCGCATTTAAGGCATTTATTGCACCTTGGGAAATGGGACGGTTTCCCTTGGAACCGTGCAAAGGAAGAAACGTCTCCCTCATAAAGGCACTTATGGCGCCTTGAAGAGAGGGAATATCCTCCCTTGGAAACGCGCGAGGGGAGGATATCTCCCTCGATCAGTACGAGAGAAGAAGTAATCCTTCTCGTAATTGGCCCACGGCAGTTGGCATTGGGAAAGCAACAGATGTTCCAGAGCGAACCTACCTAGCCACGAAGCTACCCAGACGCGAATCTACATGATTCCTCGGCGAATCTACATCCCAAAGCAGGATTCAAAGCGAAGCTGAACTCAACCATCATGGCGACGTTCATACTCCACATACCACCGATCAAAGCAGTTCAAAGTGTTTCGAAGTCTAAGCTATTGCAGACTTTCGAAAACTTTGAAGGGGGTCTTGTTGACACTTAAAAGAAAAGACAAGATCATTGGTCCGAACAATGTCTAAACTTGTTGACATTTACAAAAGACAAGTGACAGACGAGCAGAAGACCAGTCTCGCCCATCTCCGAGGGACAAGGAAGCAACTTGGACTCCACTAATCCAGCAAGCAGACAGTGAACCCGGATTGTTTCTAAACAGATCTCAGCAGGTCTAAGGTGCTAGAACTTAGCATCGCATGAGCCCAAGGGATAGCCTCGCTTGAGAGGCTAGTATCACCCGACTTCGCCTTGAAGCCATCCAAAGCCTCGCCAGGAAGCTAACTTATAACTTCGCCACAGAGGACTTCTAGCTCCGCCGAAGGGTTTCTTTCGAACTTCGCCAGAAACCGTCTCCAGCTCCGCTGCGAACTCAAAGCGGGCAGCGCCGCTATTGGTCTGCCATGGTCAACCTTTGACCAATCAAATCTCTGGGTGAGATCAGATCTAATCAGATCAAATCCATTTAAGATCAAATCTGAGATCTAATTCGACAGTTGATTGCCACAATCTCTTGACTCTTCTAAAACAAGTAAGAGGATCAGGAGAGATCTTTCAACAATATGGAAAGGATCAAAACAGATCAAAACAGATCAACCGACCTGCCATTTCTAGCTTCGCAGAAGCTGATCTTAGCCTCGCAGCAAGGCTACTTTCCAGATTCAAACAGATTTGATTCAATCTGTTTCCATATTTTCAAGGGACGGTTATACCCTTGCTCCCTATAAATAGCCCGCCAGGGGCACAAGGAGGGAGGACTTCTTCGAAGAGCTTTTCTGAGACGATACGCTCGAGAAAGGACTCCACAAGCAGAGGCTTCTTCACGACGCACCGTGCGCTCTTGAATTCAGAGACTTATAGAGAATTGCTTCTCTAATCAGGGTGCTGATACCCTAATGCCTTCTTCTCAAGGAATCTCCAGAACCAGGCGAGAAGGAATTCCTAATTGAAGGCAGGTTTTGAGAAGTAGCAAGAGAACCTTCTGTTCTCTGATTCCCCGAATCAGGCGAGAAGGGAATCTCATCGCTCGCATCGTCAAAGGGACAAAGTGATCGCGCGCTGACCAGACTCCTATCGGCACACTTCTCCAGAATCTCTGAGGAGATCTACTTGTAATCTTTTTAAGAATACTTGAATTTAGCTCCTCAAACTCTTTTTATTGTAAGTTTTCCCCTTTGCAAATCAATGAAAAATAATCCCTAGCTCAAAGTGTACAATGAAGGTTTGTTGGTCATGATCGATGGTGTTTGTGTAAATTTGAGTGTAAAATTGGGTAACTAATTCGGGACAAGAATAAGTATCACCATCTTCATTGTCATACACATGCCCAAACCAATTTCTCTCTCTTATACGATCTAAAAAGATTGTGCCATAGCCATGAATATCCGAAAAAATCCTAGCAAATTTTTTTTCATCAAATATAGAAGGGGCCATCGGGAAAAATTCGTAAAAGAGAGGGAATAAGATGTGCAAACCTCCTCCAAAAATCGTGGGGGGAAAGAAATCCAATGATGGACTACCCAAGCAGTCATAGTGGTTGTAGAGAGAAATTTTGGTAGATCTGAGATCTACACTCGACGGCATCTGAAGTGGACCTTTAGCAAAGCCGTGGAAGAGCAGCAAATGTGGTGCTTCCGCGGCAAATTGGTGGGCAGAGGGATCAGTCTTTTGGGTAACGGTGCTTCTCCCTTTCTCTTAGATCTAGTTTAAGTTCTGGAATTGATACCTGTGAAAGAGATAGGAAGGGTATATATAGGCTGAGAAAGGATGACTTTCCTTTTTTACCCTTAAAGGATTTTGGAATTTTGAATAGGGAATTTGGGTTTTTTTTTAAAAAATATGTACAAAATCCAAACTCATTTTGGTATATATATTTTTTATTTTATTTTTTTTGAAGAAAAGGAAAAATGTTTATATATACAGAAAAGGAGTCCCTTAAAAGATTTTTACAATAATAAACAGGGGATTTTAGAGAAGGGCCTGGTCACTCATATACTGGGTCATAGAGACCCAGTCCAGGCTCGATGGTAAATAACGGTTTAATCTCTGACTATTGACTTAAACATTTCCGTTCTTAGGATCAAATATTTCAATCGCTCTATGTGGAAAAACAATTTGAACAAGAAAGGGTTATGACCAACGTGTTTGCAGTTTACCGGCAAAAAGGTAAAGCGTAGAGTTGTATAGTAGAACCTTTTGTCTTTGGACAAAATTCTTCCTATTTATAGACTGATCATGGAAGATTTCGTTCTATTCTTAGAAATTCGAGCGTTATCATAGGTTTCATTTCTTATTTTTTCAAGATCGAAAATCTGCATCTTTCTTAAGTCACCAGCTTTTTCAAGTCAAAATTCAGTTGTCTAATAGCCCACAAGGCACGGTGCTCAAGCTCCACAGGAAAATGGCATGGTTTTTCAAATACCACTCGATATGGAGACATCCCTAGGACAGTTTTGTAGGTGGTCTGATAAGCCCATAGTGCATCAACAAGCTTAACGGACCAGTCCTTCCTATTCTGTCCTACGGTCTTCTCCAGGATGAGTTTGATTTGTCTATTTGTTAGCTCCATTTGTTCGTTATCTGAGGATGGTAGGCTTTGGATAACTTGTGACAAATGGAGTACTTCCGCATTAGAGTTTCAAAAGCCCGATTGCAGAAATGTCTCCCGTTATCGCTTATTATTGCACGAGGAACTCCAAAGCATGAAATGATACTCTCTTAAAAACTTGATCACAACTTGGTTGTCATTTGTCCTAGTTGGTATAACTTTCACCCACTTAGAAATGTAATTAATAGCAATCAAAATGAACTGATTGCAAAAGAAAATTGGAAAGGGTCTCATGAAATCAATACCCCACAAGTCAAAAATTTCTACTTCCAGGATTAGGGTAAGGGGCATCATGTCCTTACGTGTGATTCGACCCATCATTTGACATCTTGCACAGAGTTTGCAAAAATTGTAGTCCTTAAAGAGAGTGGGCCAGTAGAACCAACTCTGTAGAACTTTCTCAGCAGTTTTTCGTGGACCGAAATGTCCACCACATGCAAACTTGTGATAAAATATCACACATTGTGATGTTCATCCTTAGGAAGACACCTTTTAATGATCTGATCAGGGTAATATTTGAATAGATATAGTTCATCCCAAAAGAAGAACCATATCTGCGTGAAAAAATGGTGTTTGTCCTATTTTGACCAACTAGAAGGTGTTTGCCTGGTTGCAAGGTAATTTGCAATGTTAGCATACAGGGCTCTGTACACATCACTAAGATGTGTTCGTCAGGAAAACTTTTGTTGACTGGGATCATTTCCATTGGAGCATTTGGAATCCTAGAAAGGTGACCATCCACCACATTTTCGACACCCTTTTTGTTCTTTATTTGTAAATCGAATTCTTGCAAAAGAAGGATCCAACGAATAAGACTAGCTTTACGTCCTTCTTTTGCATCAAATACCTGAGGGGGAATGGTCGGTGAAAATCGTTGTTTTAAACCCAAGTAGGTATTGGCTGAATTTCTCCAATGCAAACACAACTACTAAAAATTTCTTTTCAGTTGTTATGTAATTGAGTTAGGCTTCATTAAGCGTCCTACTAACATAGTAAATCACGTGTTGCCTGTTATTAATGCGCTGTCCTAGGACCTATGACATAATCAGAGGTGTCACACATGACTTCAAAGGGTCTACTCCAATCTGGTGCTGATATTATTGGTGCAGAGACAAGTTTTTATTTTAGCTCCTCCCAAGCTCGTAGATATCCATCAAATGGAAGGGCACATCTTTTCCTAAAAGATTAGTCAAAGGTCTAGCAATTTTGCTAAACTCTTTAATAAACCTTCTGTAAAAATCAGCATGCCGTAGGAAAGATCTGATGTCTTTTAAGCATTTAGGTTCAGGAAGTTTTGCTATTACCTCTACTTTGGATTTATCAACCTCAATTTCTCTACTTGAAATCTCATACCCAATGATGATTTCGTATTTGACCGTGAAATGATACTTTTCCCAGTTAAGTGTCAAATTCTTTTATATGCATCTTTGTAAGACCAACTTGAGATGATGCAGGCATTGATCAAAGGAATCTCCATTATCAAAAAATCATCCATAAAAATCTCCAGAAATCTTCTACTATGTCTGAGAAAAGACTAAGCATGCAACGCTGGAATGTTGCAGGAGCGTTGCATAACCCAAATTGCATTCGTCGGTATGCAAACGTTCCAAATAGACATGTGAAAGTTATTTTTTCTTAGTCCTCGAAAGTAATTGGAATTTGATTGTATCCTGAATATCGATCCAGGAAACAATAATATTCGTGTCCTATTAATCTCTCGATTATCTGATCTATAAAAGGAAGAAGGAAGTGGTCTTTACACGTGGCAGCATTCAACTTGCGATAATCAATACAAACTCGTATCTTCGTTAGAAGACGAGTCTGTACTAATTCTTTTTTGTCATTCTCTATCACATTAAAGCAGTAAAACCTGTTTTCTTGGGCACAACATGGACTGGACTAACCCAATTGCTATAAGATATGGGATAAATTATCTTATTGTCTAGCAATTTCAGGATTTCAGTGCAGACAACCTCTTGCATAATGAGGTTCAGTCGACGCTGTGGATCACGTTTTGGCTTGGCCTTTTCTATCAAGTGAATCCTACATTGCAAAATGGATGGGCTAATCCCCTTAATGCCGACCATGGTCCATCCAATGGTCTCTCTATTTTTCCTTAATACAGCAAGAAGATCCTCTTCTTGTTGTTCCGTCAGATGAGAAGCTACGATCACATGAAAAGCTTCCTTTTCACCCAAGTACTAATACTTGAGATGACTAGGAAGAACTTTCAGTTCTGAAGAAGGTGTATGATCTATCAAGGGTTGTGAAAGTATACCTAGAGGGAGATGAATAGGTGTATGGCTAATCTAATGACAAATAATGCGGAATTTAAAAATTAATTGCAACACACTTAGTGTAACCAAAGAGTGTAACCGAATTCCTAGTGAAGGGCTCTGGACTAATTCCTCTTGATTCCTCTGAATAAGAGTTGAGGTGCTATATGAAGCTCCCTTAGTTTAACACAATCAAACCCAAGCATATATATGATATGAACAATATGAATCAATGCAAGAAAAATAAGATAGAGTTTAGAGATAGTGGATCAATCACAAACACCGAGATATGTTTTGAGGTTCGAGCACCCAGCTCTACATCCCCACCTTCACACAGAAGGATTTCCACTATAGCGTCCACCCAGGACTTCCCACATAGGGAACCTCCACTGAGGATTTGAGCAAATACAACTTTGAGTACACAACTCCTCTCTCACCAAATACAACTTTTCACTAGAGGTAAGGCACAAAGCCAAGCCAATATCAACCTCTCACTAGAGGGATACCAACAAACTCAATCACCTCTACACTTAGAGGGATACTAGCAACCCAATTGCACAACCTCCTCTACACTTAGAGGGAAAGGCACAAAGACAAGCAAAGATAAGGGTTTACAACACTTGGTGGTTTCAACAAACCACAAATCAATTTTCTCACTAAACAAGATCCTATAGATAGAATAGATATGATAACTGAAGTGTGAGAAAATAAAGTGTTTGGAACAAAGAAAAATACTTGGAAAAATCTCCAAATAGATATAGAAATTTAGATCAAAAACCAATTCCCAAAAGACTCTATTTTCTTTGAAATTCCAACACTTCAAAAACAAATAAACATTGATCTTTTAAACCCAAAAACTCTTTTAAAACTTGCTATTAAAACACTTAAGAAGATGAGAAATTTTGCTCTTGAAATTGTTGTAAAAAACCAGCTCAAATGAGGGGTATTTATAGTCCCAACAAATTCTGCCCGTTGGCAGTCTGGCAAAGGGCAAAACTGCCCTTCCGGTCGACCAGCCAACGGTCATATTTATGACCGTTGAACCACCGGTCGACCGACCGGTCGACCGGAAACTGGAAACAGAGAGCAGAGCTCTCTGCCAGTCAACCGGGCGGTCGACCGGGTCCATTTCCAAAGAGCAGAAGCTCTCTGGCGGTCGACTGGCCACCCAGCCAGGGCTGCGTGCACGTTCTGTGCACGTTGGTCAACCAGACCGATCGACCAACTTCTGCCTCGATCAACGGTCCGGTCCGGTCGACCGGCAGACAGCCAGGTCAAACTTATAGGGATTAAAAACTTGAGTTTTTATCTTTGATTAAATCTCATAAACTCACATAAATTCCACAAAAATCAGTTCTTATTAGATCTTTGAAATACAGATATGTGTGAGTAAAATTCAACACATATTATAAACTATTTGAACCATTTTTGTGTTCTTGAAAATTTGCCTTAAACCAAAAATCGTATTTTTCAAAACTTGAATTTTTGAAATGGAAAATCGTTTTCTCTAAAACTCATGTAAATACAAAAACATGATATTGAGACAACTTTTAAGCATGTTGTATATGGATAGAATCCAATATACATGAAAGATATTATATCTATGTTTTTGACATGAAAATCAAGATCGGTTAAACTGAAAAATCAAAACATGAAACTTGTGTGTGTATTGTGAACTTAAGCATATCAACACTATCTAATCTTTACAATGATCTAAACATTCTAAACTAAATACAAACTGATGTATTCTTGTAGAACTTTGTCTCCAAGTCGACTCGATCCAAATACGATCCAAATGAGCTTGACTCCAACTGAGTGCTAGATGCGATCATGACGCGCGAGCTCTTGAATCACCATGTGAAAGTTTCAAAACACCTTTGTTGAAGCTAATCACCTACTAATAACTTGATCAAATATCTGAAACTAAATATCACAAGATTATTAGTAAACTATAACTACATGAGTTAATCATCATCAAAACTAGAGTGAAGGGCCTCTGGGCCAACAATCTCCCCTTTTTGATTATGATAAAACTCATGGAGTTATATATGCATGGATTAAAGTTAAGCTTCATAGAAGCTCCCTCTTAACTCATGCATAACAATAAACAATAAAGATATGCAATGAATGCTCAATATAGATTTGCATAAACATGCATAAATAAACATGCATGGTATCAATTGCTCTTATACCAATAGTAAAATTTATATACCAAAGGTAAAAGTAAACAAAAGTAAAAATGCATAAACTAAACATATATGCATATAAACAACAATAAGCATGCATATATAAGCTCAAATACTTTCCCCCTTTTTGTCAATTCATCAACAAAGGGGCAAATATAAACTCAAAAACAATCTAATCCCCCATTTTGTCAAGACAAAATCAACAACGGGACATAAATAAAGAAAAATATTTTTTAAGATACCAATGGGAAAATATCTTGTAAACTTTGATACCAATGGAAAATGAAACATTGTATGTTTTTGATACCAATTGAAATATATATGTATATTGAAATTATTGAAAGATACCAATTGAAAGATACATGTATGTGTAAAACATGATACCAATTGTAAATAAACACATGTTAAAGATACCAATGAAAGTAAACAACATTTTTAATATACAAAAATAATACCAATTGAAAGTATCGAAAAACAATACCAATTGTAAACATCTTGTAATTTTGATACCAAATGAAAGTATTTTATAATTTTGATATCAATTGAAAGTGAAAGCCAAATATTTTTATGTAAACAAAACACATTTCAATATAGATACCAATTTAAAATGAAACATGATATCAATGGAAAACAAGCCAACTTATTTGGTTTAAACAAATCATTTTGCAATAAATATACCAAATAGAGAATAATATCAATTTAATATACTTGATACCAATATTGAAAATGAAACATATACCAATTGAAAATAATTTTTCATTAGGTTTGTAGGAAACCAATTGAAAACTAAGATATTAATTAACAAATATCATTTTTCAACATAAAGAGTAGGAGTAAGATACCAAATGTAAACAAAACCAATTAAAAGGTAAAACATGAATCTTCTCCCCTTTATGAAATACTAATGAAAACGATACATAAGCTTGTATGAGATACCAATTGAAAAATAATTGTCATTAAGAACTAAATCAAGTTTAGCATAACAAAATTTGTGCTTTAAGATATAAAGATATAGTAAGAACAATCAAAGCACATATATATGTATGAAAGATTAAATATCAATCGAAATTGATACTATTTGAAGTTTGAAACATACATATATAGAAAACAAATATGAGTATACAAAATAGATATCAATTGTGATACAATTGAAAACATAATGAGAAACAAGTGTATAACTCATAAATACCTCCCTTTCATGTACATGTTAAAATGATTTTCAATTTGAGCATACAAGGCATGGTCGCCCATCCAACCGCCCATCGATGGAAGGGGTTTTCAAAAATAAGTTTAAAAATAATTTTGACAAGTTTGAAAAACTTTTCCAAAATGAAGAGATACGCAACTAGTTTTATGATAATCTTGAAAACCAGTACGAAGTCCTTCAAGTAAGGAATAAAACAATAATATATCCATGAAAACATGAAAATCACACAATCATCAGCACTCAAATAGTAATAAAAATTATATAATGTCATGAAAACAAATCATGAGTAAACAACAAATATAGAGTGTAAAAAGTTATGTAATCAATAAAATCATAGAATGAGGCATTTAAGCTCAATATGAAATTCCTTTATCATCAAAACTAAATCTGCTTCAAGGTATATGTATGTTTAGTCTAAACTAAAAGTATACATACATATCCAAACACAATTAAGTCCACAAAGAAATTTTGCATGAAAGGCAAATGACTCAACGTTATTCATGTATACCAAATAGTTTTAATAAAATTAGCATATACATGAAGTTAAATTATATTATCATAAAAACATGTCCAAAAATAGAGAACACAAGTCAAAATGCACGAATCATCAAAACTAGGCTATACTAGTACATCTAATGGGTACAAATGAGCAATCTAGCACAAACATATGATAATCTATTTGTGGCTCACTAGTTGTATAAGTATATACACAAGTTTTAATAAAAGTTACATTTAAACATGTAATCAAAATAATGAAGCATAAAATAAAACACAAACTAAAATGATCATTAAGTAAATGCACATGTCTTAGATCTATGATATACACAATAGTTAAACTAAAATGAGAACACAAAAATATAAGTCCATATTAAACTTGGGTATATCTCAAAATTACTACATATGTATATCACAATTCTAATCATCATGGCATTTAATGTAATAATCATGAAAAATCAAAATATGCTAAAATTCAATAATATGAAAGCATGTAAACTAAATGAGAGTTAGAGATCGTTACCAAAACCATGAGGACAAATCTCTAGGCTCCAAACCATAGTGATCCTCCCACCAAACTCCCCTTGAAAGTGATGCATCCAAAATAGTCACCATTTAGCTCGGAACGCATTCACCTCAAGGCACCAATGTCTCTCACGTCATGTGAGAGCCCACACCTACATCAAATAAAATAGGAGTGACTTTTGGTACCCATACTCTTTTGGGTCCATGGGGGTTAGCTTCTTTCCTAACCCAAACAAAGTTATTTGCATAATTTGAATCATGTATTCTATCAAAGCAAAATTTTGCAAGGTGTCCCTTACGTCCACAATGTGTACAAGTGTACACATGAGCATACATAGTGTTATGAGTGTGAACGTGAGGAGCATGTGTATACCATGGTTTGTGCGCATGCATAGGTGGTATTGGTTTCTTGCGAAACATGTATTCCAAACGTGTGTAGTTCATGACACATTGGCTCAAAGTGGAGCCAAAACAATCAATACTCTTCTTTAAAATGGATATTTTTTTTTCAATAATGGAAGAAGAGGTGGAGCATGCAATAGGTATACTAAAGAGTGTAGCCGAATTCCCGGTGAAGGGCTAATCTAATGACAAATAATGCGAAATTTAAAAATTAATTGCAACACACTTAGTGTAACCAAAGAGTGTAGCCGAATTCCCGGTGAAGGGCTCTGGACTAACTCCTCTTGATTCCTCTGAATAAGAGTTGAGGTGCTATATGAAGCTCTCTTAGTTTAACACAAGTATGGCACACAATCAAACCCAAACATATATATGATATGAACAATATGAATCAATGCAAAGTAAATAAGAGAGAGAGAGAGTTTAGAGATAGTGGATCAATCACAAACACCGAGATATGTTTCGAGGTTCGAGCACCCAGCTCTACGTCCCCGCCTTCACACAGAAGGATTTCACTATAGCGTCCACACAGGACTTCCCACACATGGAATCTCCACTGAGGATTTGGACAAATACAACTTGGGAGTACACAACTCCTCTCTCACCAAATACAACCTTTCACTAGAGGTAAGGCACAAAGCCAACACAATATCAACCTCTCACTAGAGGGATACCAACAAACTCAATCACCTCTACACTTAGAGGGATACTAGCAATCCAATTGCACAACCTCCTCTACACTAAGAGGGAAAGGCACAAAGCCAAGCAAAGATAAGGGTTTACAACACTTGGTGGTTTCAACAAACCACAAACCAATTTTCTCACTAAACAAGATCCTATAGATAGGATAGATATGATAGCTCAAGTGTGAGAAAATAAAGTGTTTGGAATAAATAAAAATACTTGAGAAAATCTCCAAATAGATATAGAAATTTAGATCAAAAACCACTTCCCAAAAGACTCTATATTCTTTGAAATTCTAACACTTTAAAACAAATAAAGATTGATCTTTTAAACCCAAAAACTCTTTTAAAACTTGTTGTTAAAACACTTAAGAAGATGAGAATTTTTGCTCTTGAAATTGTTGTCAAAAACCAGCTCAAATGAGGGGTATTTATAGCCCCAATAAATTCTACCCATTGGCAGTCTGGCAAAGGGCAAAATTATCCTTCCGGTCGACCGGCCAACGGTCATATTTATAACCGTTGAGCCACCGGTCGATCGGCCGATCAACCGAAAATGGAAACAGAGAGCAAAGCTCTCTGGCGGTCGACCGGGGCCATTTTCAGAGAGCAGAAGCTCTCTGGCGGTCGACCGGCCTCCCAGCCAGGGCTGCGTGCACGTTCTGTGCACGTCGGTCTACCGGACCGGTCGACCGACTTCTGCCTCAGTCGACTGCTCTGGTCGACCGACAGACAGTCAGGTCAAACTTATAGGGATTAAAAACTTGGGTTTTTATCTTTAATTAAATCCCATAAAATCACATAAATTCCATAAAAATCAGTTCTTATTAGATCTTTGAAATACAAATATGTGTGAGTAAAATTCAACACATATTATAAACTATTTGAACCATTTTCGTGTTCTTGAAAATTTGCCTTAAACCAAAAACCGTATTTTTCAAAACTTGAATTTTTGAAATGGAAAATCGTTTTCTCCAAAACTCATATAAATATAAAAACATGATATTGAAACAACTTTTAAGCATGTTGTATATGGATAAAATTTAATATACATGAAAGATATTATATCTATGTTTTTGTAATTAAAACCAAGATCGGTTAAACCGAAAAACTAAAACATGAAACTTGTGTGTGTATTGTGAACTTGAGCATATCAACACTATATAATCTTTACAATGATCTAAACATTCTAAACTAAACACAAACCGAGGTCTTCTTGTAGAACTCCGTCTCCAAGTCGACTCGATCTAACACGATTCAAATGAGCTTAACTCCAACTAAGTGCTAGATGCGATCATGACGCGCGAGCTCTTGAATCACCATGTGAAAGCTCCAAAACACCTTTGTTGAAGCTATTCACTTAATAATAACTTGATCAAATATCTAAAACTAAATATTACAAGATTATTAGTAAACTATAACTACATGAGTTAATCATTATCAAAACTAGAGTGAAGGACCTCTGGGCCAACAAGTTGTTCTTCTTGTAAGGGAATGATTGGGGTCGCATTTGTTGCCCATTCAACTATTGAGTCTACAATCTGGTCAAGATTGAAGTCATCTGACTCCAAATCAAATTCATGATCAGACTCATATTCTAACTCATCTTCATGTTCACTTGTGATCCCTTTAATCAAGTTCACCTCAAAATATTGATCATCCGCGTCCCGAGATTGTTTTCCTGGGTGGAAAACAGTCACTCCTTTGTCATGTCACCGAAAGTCAAATGCATAGACCCATTCCTACAGTTTATGATCGCATTCGCAGTTGCTAGGAAAGATTGTCCTAGAATGATCAGGGTTTGAGCTTTCAGGTTTTGTACAGGTTGTGTTTCCAGAACGATGAAATCTATGGGGTAGATGAACTCCCCGACCCATATAAGGATATCTATAATTTCTCCTATGGGGAAGTTTACAAAACGATCAATTAATTGTATAGTAACCCGGGTTGGACGGAGGTCGCCCAGCCCGAGTTGCTGATACATGAAAAAGGGAAGCAAGTTGATACTTGCTCCTAGATCAAGTAGTGCCCGGTTTATTGTGGTCTGTCCTATGATGCATGGAATGGTTGGACTCTCAGGGTCTTTGTATTTTATAGGGATGGGCCGGTAACAACTCACTGATGTTAGATGCGAGGAAGACCTTTTTGAGAACATTTATTTTCCTTTTCTTGGTGCACATGTCTTTTAGAAATTTGACATATGTTGGAACTTATTGGATGGCATCAAGAAGGGGCACATTTATCTGAACTTGATTAAACATTTCCCTAATCTTTTCCATTTGAGCATTGGTCTTGTTGGTTACTAACCTATTAGAAAATGGCGCAATAGGCTTGTGAGTTTGCTCAGCTGTTTTATCCTTTTCACTAGAATTGGAAGTGGATGGTTGTGAACTTGATAATGAAGATGGATCATTTGGAACTTGTGGTGAAGTCACAAAAGGATTAGCACTGGATTGTTGGAAACCAGTAAATTAGAAACCATGTTATCAACTTATTTTCTTGATCTTAGGATATGAATAGTGTTGCATTATTTTGGAGTTATGTCCTCAGCTCTATTAACATGGAAGGGGTTCTTTGGAGTAGGCAATGGCTGACTAGGCAATATTCCTTTTTGTCTTTCATTAAATGAGTTAGCCAATTGACCTATTTGAACTTCTAACCTATTAATAGCTTGATTATGATTGTTCATTATTGAGGCTTGATTTTTAGACAAGTTTCCTATCATTTTCTCCAAATCTGTCATTTCCCTTTCTGGATGATTTTGTTGCTGATGTTGGTAAACGGGCTGGAAATTGTGTTGGTAAGTCGACTGAAAATTTGGTTGATTTTGATGGAAATTCGGGTTGATGGGTTTGAGCAGTGCACTGAAATGGAAACTGTTGTTTTGGCTGCTCAGGACCAGACTGACTCTAAGAAAAATTAGGATGATTCCTCGATCCTAGGTTGTCTGTCTTGGAGTAAGGATTGTAATTGAGTCTGGTGTGGGCTGCATTCATATTATCAGGGAACATCTGTTGAGCCTGGTATACTGGACACTCTTCGATTGGTGGGTCAAGGCATGGCAATAGGTGCGACCTGGACTTGGTATTTGGGTTGGGTTGACCTGATTTGCTGAGTTTGGCTCCCTAGTCTCAAGTAGTTCTAATCTCCTCATCAATTGTATGATTTTAGCCTCAGCAGCTATAGAGGACTCAATGGAGCACATACCGGTTCTGGAAGTTGTAGGGTTGGTCGTTTTAAGATAAGACTCCCACTGAATGATTTTCTCAGCTAAGAACCCTGATCCTCATCTTTCTTTAAAAGTTTCCTTGACACAGTCTCAAGGAGCATCTTGGTCTGGTAATCTAACCCGTCATAGAGAATTTGGCACTGTCGCCACTTCTCTATTCCGTGGTGAGGACACTGGGCTAACAAATCCTTAACCTTTTAGAAATACTTTCAGAACAGTTCATTGGTTTCCTATCTATACTGCATAATATTTTGTCTAATGAGGGCAGTCTTATGAATGTGGTAGAATTTCTTAATGAACACCTTAACAAAATCATCTCATGATGAAATAGAACTAACAGACAAGTTGTATAGCCATTTCTTGGCCATGTCTTTAAGTGCAAAGGGTATAAACCTAAGTCTAACAACATCTTCTCCTAGTTGGTGACTTCTTATCATCAAGCATACTTCTTCAAACTCCCGAATAAAGAAGTATGCATCCTCAGATTCTTAAGCCATGGAACCTAGGAAGGGTGTTTATGAATTAGGGCTTTAGCTCTAAGTTTTTCCATTAGTTTCAGGTAATATAATGCAGAAGGGAAATGAAGTACAAATCGGGTAAAACTTGTCCTAGAGTGAAACATGATTGACCATGATTGGATCTATCTCAGGAGGTGGTATGTGTGCAAGTGGAGTGTTCCTAACTAGTCTTGATGTAACTGGATCCCTGGACCACTCTTGCATGCACAACACAAACAACGTTCACCCAATAAACAAATAGAAAAAGAAAAATAACAAATAATAAAAAAGAAAAAACAATCACCAAGCCTATTTAGGATTCCTGGACCTAGACAACTCCTAATTGGGTGATTCTCTGGGGAAGGTTGTTGCTTGAATCAGACCACCAACTAATCAGCCAGGTAGAGGTAAAATACGGTGGGAGGTATCCGTGCGTAAGTAATGGGCCTTAATTACGCCAAACCATGGTATCTTCGAGGCGTAACCTCTTAATCCCCAACCTTAGACACTGATTTGACTGGAGTATAATTCAAAATAAGTCCCAGCCACAATTAACCTCCTATTGAGTCTGGATGTCCCTAGGAGCAAATGTCTATCAATTTTTAGATTAAGCTTGAGATGGTGAGTGCTTGGAATGTTATTTTTGGGGTAAGGAAGGGTGATGAAATCCCACCTTATCTTATTTATTTGGATGATACCCTTAAAGTCTATTTGTGCAAGTGTATAGAATATGCAAACAAGATTCACTCAAAGCGATAAAATTAACCAAAAGATGAGTCCTATTCTATATGCTATGCACACGTACCTTGCTCTAGCACTCTTCAACAGTAAAGTAAAAGAATTGTAAAGACACGTACCCTAAGATGCAAATGTCTAAACAAATTTTTAACTTTCAACGATCTTTTTACTGTTGGTTATTAGCAGGAATATGGTGTGGCATACAAGAAAAACAGTAATTGTAATGAGCTAATTTTTGCAAAGCAAGCGACCCTGCAAAAAGAATGTCAGTAGTTAACTCTTTCCTGCCACGGAAACGCGGCAAAAGCCGAGAAAATGAGGCAATTTGGAGGGTACTTGGTCTCTGTTTTCAAGAACAGAGGCCAAGACCACTTATATGTCACTGCAGCTGCTAATTTTATGTTTTAGCACTTGTAACCTGAAGCAGAGAAGGAATTGATTAGATCGAGAGAAAAAAACGTTGCCCTCCCCGGCAATAGCGCCAAAAATTTTCTTCGAAGGGGAAAAAAGAGCAGAAGTTTAGGGTAAATCGTACAGGTCCATATGTTAATGTTCAAGCTCTGAAATGTATGTAAAGTTAATGTGCTCCTTCGAACTACCATTTGTAAAATCTATAACGGGTCGTATCCGCAGGGAAGGTTTGCGATGGAAGCTTTTTCCGATTTTTATGTTATTTTCTTCGAAAATATTTCCTTCTTGTTTCAGGTAAAAGAAAAGAAAGTAAGAAAGAAAGAATGTGAAATAGGTGATGTGAATTAGATGTGATTGGGAAAGCGTGTGAAAGTAAAAGAGAAGAAATACGGATTTGAGAAGGCGATGAATGAAAACAAAGAAAAGGAAAGAAAAAGGCTTAAGAAACTAAAAGAAAGTTTTTTACAAAAATTTAAGAAAAGAAAACTTATAGAAAAGAGTTTGAAGAAAAGTGAAGAAGTGTAAAAAAAAATTGCTTTAAAAGAAATTTTAGTTGTAGAAATTGAAAGAAGTTGCATGGCTAACATTCTACTAATTAATCCCACTAACCGTTAACTTGTTGAAGATAGAGCCTCAGTTTGGATCCTTGGCCTTTATGAGTCTTGTACAATGAGAACTAGTCATGTGGTGTTCTAATGAAAGTTTATCATCCTCCACTATGCTCAACGCGGTAAAAACTTGAACATCACCCAATCAAGATCCGTTTTAAGGCGAGATTAGGGTGAGAAACAAGTACACTATCGGTATCGGCATAAGTGATTGGGCATTCTCCAAGTACAAAATAAGCAAAATAAACAATCAATAGATTATCAAGAACATATTAGTTAAGCATGAAATATGAGAGTTAGAATGCTTGTTAGTGTGTTAGAGTTAAAACCCTTCATCATAAGCCATCCATACCTGTTGCTTGCTCTTTGGCATGCTATAGATTCACATAGGTTATCTTTAAGCAAGTTAGGGTTAGTGGGTTAGTAGTTAGTTAGCCATGCAATGAGAAGATTAGCTAGCCATGAAGTAAGAGCATGAAATGTAAAGTTTGCAAGAAATATTAGTCATAAGTAGAAGCAAGAATTGAAAAACACAAGTAAAATTTACAAGAAGAGCAATGAGGAAAGAAGTAATCCTTGAATTGAAGTGTCACTTGGATCAATTACAAAGGCTCTCTCTCTTCCCCACTCAATTTCTTGAAAATAAAAAAACCCTATACTAAATTACAATGATGCAAGAGAAGAATCACAAGAGTAGCTCAAGCAAAGGAGGTGCTTTGCTCTCTGTTTTCTTTCTAACTCCCTTTCTGGTGAATTTACAGGGTATTTATAGGCTGCAGTGGCTTGGGGAGCACGAAATGAGGTGCCATGTGTCGTTGATCCATGGCTGATTCCAGAAGATGGCCGTGAAAACGCGACAAAAGCAGCATTTCCACGACAATATGGTGGCCATTTGCGCTGATCCAGTGATTGATTTTTTACCTGCACAAAAAATATAGAATTTTAGAACTTTAAGAATAGAATGTGCAAGTACTCAATACTACCGCTATAGCAAGTGGCTATGCTGGTCGTGATCCACAAGGAAGGACTAGCGATGGAAGCTTCTTTAGTAAGTTCTCTTTTAAGTTACAAAGAATGGTTAAAGATCTTCTTTTAGTTCTTAAAAGAAAAAGGAAAATAGGTTACAGTTAAGTTAGGAAGAAAGTGATAGATTGAAAAGATGGAGAAAATGAAAAATGAATTTATACAAAAAAAATTAAAAAGAGTGATAAAAGAGTTGGGAAATTGTGGTGTTGGTGATCTAAACTAAAATTTAAAAGAAAAAAAACCTAAAAGAAAAACTTACCTCCTCTGGCCAAATACTTACCTTAAGTCTGTGACGACGATGTTACCTTGAAGTGGAGGCAATCAGCGCATAGCCTATAAGAGTTGATTCTCATCTCTTCCACATTACATCATCAAGACGATACAAGTATGAATGATACAGATTGAGACTTAAATCCATCGTCATGAGCTATCAGTGAACTCGCAAAGGCAAGGCTCTTTCGATGCTATAATACTCACTTGGATAGAAATTGGAACCAAAAGAAGAGAAAAAGAAAAGAAGAAGAAGAATACAAAAAACAAAGAAGAACATAAAAATGTAACTATAGATTCAATTTTGTAACAATAAGAGAAAAGAAGAACAACTTACACCGGTGTCATTCTCAGCACAAGCTTCACTCTATTCTCCTATGAAACTCTGATCTCCTCTGAAATACAAAAATGAAAACTAAAAATTACACAAAAAGAAAAATAAAAACCTACACTAAAAAGAATGAAAAACTGGCTTAAAATTTATCTCTGCTTCATCGTTCCCTCTACGCTCTGAAAACCCGCAATTTATAAGCAAAAACCCATCAGGGAGAAGCGTACGAAGATAGGGGGAGCAAACGCTCTCCCAACTTCCTTAACAAGGCCGCAGAACGTGGCTTTGGCCGCGTTTTCACGGCTTGGGTGTGGCCAGGTACAAATACTGGTTTTGATGATTTCCCTTTATCTGGCCATGGATTTCCCGTTTCAGCTCCTGAATTTGATGAAATAGCCTTTGATTTTTAGTTTTAACTAATTAATTTGTAGAGATTTGTTTTAACTAGTTTTCAACCAATCTGATTTGCCCTGATTTTTAGATTTCAAATTAATTCTGAATTAAATCAGAATTTTGATGGGCTTTTGGGCTCGTTTCTCTTTCCTTTCTTTTAGCAATGGGCTTGCATATAAATAGACAATAATTAGGATTAAAAGCAGAGTTTATTATATAATAAGTATGGGAATGTGACAATGAATGTGCAATATCAGTGACTGATCATACCCTCATACCTATATTTTGCTCCTCTTCGAGCAAAACAACAAAACTAAACAAAAAATTATTAGACCACTTTCGCAGGTCACGCGATTGCACTGAGCATATGCAACAAACTGTTAAACCTCTAGGCTCCCCCTAGAGGATAAGTTTTATCTTGTGAGAGTTTTCAGTAGATTGCACCCACAAAATCAATAAAGAAAGAGAAAAATGTTAGTATTTTGAAAACACATTTTGAAAGAGAAAAATATTTGAATATTATTGTAAGAATTAAATAATCTATAAGTTATAGAAAAATTGAATTTCTCATTCCTAAACTTAGTCTATATTCAAAATTTTGTTATCAATCAAAGTAAGGAGTCAAATTATACTTCTCATCTAGTCTATTACTTTACCCTAAGTCATATGCACCTTCGTAACTGTGAAATTTTGACTAAGGATTCTTTAACTCTAACTCTTATACCTTATTTATTTATTTATTTATTTTTTGTGATATTATTCTTAGTTCATTAGGCTTTCTAATCTGCCCATGTAACGAGCCTTTAATCGGCGACTCCCAAACTAAACGGTGTTAAGGCACCGGGTGAGAAAACACCCCAAGGACTTAAGAACTCGAGCAAATAAGGCCACAAAACTAAGGATTTTATTATATGAATGGCTTTTAGGCGTGAATACTTTATGCTTTATGAGGCACAAATACCCAGCTTAATCAGAGGATTTATATATATATATATTCTTTTTTTTTTTTTTTTTTTTAATAAAGCATAAGAATTTTTGTTTTTGAACCCTAAGTGTGTAAGTGTATAAAGCATGCATATACAAGGTAAAAATTAAGACTAAATTACTTTTCCAAATTTTCTTCCTACCCTTGAAAATCAAACAAATAATCTTATTTTGACTAAGTATAAGAAATCCTAATTATGATTCTCCTATTCCTTAAAATTGACTTAATTTCTTATAAAAAATATATCAAAATATTGATTCTATTTTCAAAAAGTTTTAAAAAGTAAAGAAAATGTTAATAATAATTTTTAATATAAAAAGAAAACCTAAGTTATGTTAGAACCCTCCCCCACACCTATCTCATGCATTGTCCTCACTGTATGAATTAAGGCATAGATGCATGAAAAAGAAGAAAGAGAAGGAAAATATTACCTTAAGGTGGTGGTTCCGGTGGTGGTCTGATTGGTCCATGAAATGTGGCCCAATCTACTTTGCGTGGAGTTTGGAGGAACCAACCAGAAAACTCTCTAATATAACCCACTAAAATGATGTATATATGAATGATTTTATTAAGAATTTTACCCCATCTAATTTTCAAATTTTCAAATTTTCAAACTAATTTCAGAGTCATTATTATCAATACCTCTGTTCCAAAATGGAGTATGAAAAGATGGAATGATCTGGAATCAGGAAGGTCATGAACTACAATCGACTCAGGAAAATGACTGAAGTCAAGTAAAGGTTCAGGAGCCAAAATTTGCTCAGAAAGTGGGTCTAAATTAAGAAGTTGAAACTTAAGTCCACATTCATTTTTCCATAATGGAATGTGACTTTCTAAGATTGGTGATTCAAGTTCAAGAACGACAGATATGGGAATCAAAACTGACTCTAAAATATTGCTCAAATCAGATAGCAAAACAGGAGTCAATATTGATTCAGAAATTTGAACTGGATCACAAATTTGAAACTCAAGGTCACATTCCTCATTAAGTTCAATTTTGTAAAAATGAGAACTTGCCAATTTGTCAATAGGACTTTCAAAAGTACGAAATTGGTCAAGTTCAATATGATGATCATAAAAGATTGGTGATTTAATTTCTCAATGGACAGGCATAGGATCCAATGTGGACTCTAGAGAAGGATTGAAATCAGCTGAAAACACCAGAGTCATTATTGAATTATGAAGTAGAATTGAATTACCAAGTTGAGGTTCAGGATCATATTCATTCTCAAGTTCAATTTCAGAAAAGGGATAACTTGCCAAACTGTCAATGTGGTTTTCAAAATTTGGAGTGGGCAAGTTCAAATGGGTGTACTGAAATGGAATCTTGTTTTCCAAAATAACATGATTCTTTGGCTCTAATAGAATGGTTAGGACATCAGGAATGGTCAAAGGGTGAGAATGGAGAGTTTTGACTATTATATCTGTGTCATGATTATGAGTGATTTGAGCTTGAATCATGGCTTCGAGCAGCTTTTCATAGTCGATTTGTTCATCATTTTGTTGCGATTGAACTTGAAAAGAAGAAGTTTTATTTTAAAATTTGTGGTGAAATCATGAGTCCATTAGATTTTGTGATTGTTGCTCAGACTCAAGCATAGTCATTTCAAGATTGATGGTTTTCTATTTTGAACTGGTGGAACTGAGTACGAATCTTGGAAATATTGTGGAATTGAGGGGGCCTGAAATTTTCATTCGGCCTCCTGCATGGCTTCTATACTCTTTTTAAGCTTGAATTTTTCTTCAATGGGTTGGTCTAGAAAAGGAGTATAGGAAGCAAAATCGGGGAATGAATATTGTGAAAATTATGGACAAAGTAGATAAGGAGGACAAGTTGGTTGAAAATTAGACTCGGGGGAGATGAATCTCCATTGACTCTGTGAAGAGTTGAAATTATTTTAAAAATTATGGTTATAAGATTGGGGGTATGGGTTGTATTGATTCGGATAAGTCCAACCCGGTGTATTTGGTTGGTTCATATTATAAAAAATCTGGTTGGAATTATCCGAGTCAAATGGGGTGAAATATGGATTACCATTAAAATTGAAAAAAAATTATTGTTATAAGTCATATTACATAAGAATTATCAAAATCAAACAAGGAGAAACAAACAAATAAACAAACAAAAAGAAAAAATCTAATTTAAGTTAGAGTAAACCTTAGACCTAGAAGACTCCTAACTGATTAGACTGTCCACATGGGGTATGTTGCCGAATCTGACCACAAGTTAATCGGCCAGGTAGGGGTAAGATCAGTGGGAGGTATCCGTGCCTAAGCGACGGGCTAATTATGTCAAATCACCAACCTTCGGGGTTTCACTCCTCAATCCCCAACCTTAGACACCGATTTGGCAAGAGTAAAATTCAAATCAACTTCGCTCTTAGGTCAGTTTTCTATATGAGTCTGAGATGTCCCTAGGGCCAACGTCTACTCAGTTTTAGTTAGGCTTGGGTTAGTGAGTAAGGAGATTGTTTGTGGGCTAAGGAAGGATAATGACTTCCCCACTTTATCTTGTTTATAGGACAAGCCCTTAAGATTGATAGTGCAAAGTGTGCAAGATATAGAAAAGTAACATTCACAAGCAAATATCACCCAAGAATGTTTCCTAAACTATATTCTATGCATACGTACCTTTTGCTCCAGCACTCTTCAATATTAATATAAAATGTAAAGAAATTAGATACGTGCCTAAATGCAAGTCTAAACTACTTTTAGCATTTAACAAACATCATTTTACTGTTGAGGTTAGAAAGTAAGTACTATGAGACAAACAAGGAAATAAATAGCTACAGAATTTTAGCTTTGTAATTCAGCCAACCTGCAAAAATACATGTTAGTAATTCACTCAGATTGTCACTGGAATGTAGCAAATCTGAGGGCTTCTGGGCTCTGCTTTCTTGAGCAGAGTTCAAGGCCACTTATATGTCCACTACAGAAAAATTCCTTGTTGTTAAATCTGTACACAAAGAACAAAGAAGAAAGTTAACCAAAAATATAAATTTAAAAAGAGAAAAACTTACCATCCCTCCCCGGCAACGGTGCCAAAATTTGATTGAGTTTTTACCTGCATAAAAAATATTGAATTTTAGAACTTTAAAAATAGAATGTGCAAGTACTCAATACTACCCCTATAGCAAGTGGCTATGCGGGTCGTGATCCACAAGGAGGGACTAGCGATGGAAGCTTCTTTAGTAAGTTCTCTTTTAAGTTACAAAGAATGGTTAAAGATCTTCTTTTAGTTCTTAAAGGAAACAGGAAAATAGGTTACAATTAAGTTAGGAAGAAAGAGATAGATTGAGAAGGTGGAGAATATGAAAAATGAATTAATATAAAGAAATTAAAAAGAGTGATAAAAGAGTTGGAAAATTATGGTGTTGGTGATCTAAACTAAAAGTTAAAAGAAAAGAAAGAAAACCTAAAAGAAAAACTTACCTCCCCTGGCCAAATACTTACCGTAAGTCTGTGGCGACGATGTTACCTTGAAGTGGAGGCAATCAGCGCATAGCCCATAAGAGTTGATTCCCGTCTCTTCACTTTACATCATCAAGATGATACAAGTATGAAATGATACAGATTGAGACTAAAATCCATCGTCATGAGCTATCAGTGGCACTCGCAAAGGCAAGGCTCTTTCGATGCTATAAGACTCACTTGGATAGCAATTGGTACCAAAAGAAGAGACGTAGAAAAGAAGAAGAAAGAATACACAAAAACAAAGAAGAAAATAAAAATGTAACTATAGATTCAATATTGTAACAATAAGAGAAAAGAAGTACAACTTACATTGGTGTCACTCTCAGCACAAGCTTCACTCTCATTCTCCTATGAAATTCTGATCTCCTCTGAATTACCAAAATGAAAACTAAAAATTACATAAAAAAGAAAAATAAAAACATACACTAAAAAGAATGAAAAACTGGCCTAAAATCTATCTCTGCTTCATCGTTCCCTGTACGCTTTAAAAACCCACTATTTATAGGCGAAAACCCAACAGGGAGAAGCGTATGAAGATAGGGGGAGCAAACGCTCCCCCAACGTCCTTAACAAAGCCGCGAAAACGTGGCTTTGGCCACGTTTTCACGGCTTGGGTGTAGCCAGGTGGCCACACCCGGGGGGTACAGCTCCTGGTTTTGATGATTTCCTTTTATCTGGTCCTAAATTTCCTGTTTCAGCTCCTGAATTTGACGAAACAACCTTTGATCTTTGGCTTTTAACCAATTAATTTGTCGATATTTATTTTAACTGATTTTCAACCGATCTGATTTGCCCTGATCTGCCCTGATTTTCTGATTTTGAATTAATTCTGAATTAAATCAAAATTTTAATGGGCTTTTGGACTCGTTTCTTTTTTGTTTCTTTTATCAATGGGCCTGCATATAAATTAGACAATAATTAAGATTAAAAGCAGAGTTTATTATAATAAGTATGAGAATGTGACAATGAATGTGTAATATCAGCGACCGATCATCCAGCTCCAGCTACCTGTCTTCTAGAAGGAGATCTCCAGGGAATATCCATCTCTTCGCGCATTTAGGCTAGCATTAGTCCAGATTCATCCAATTATTTTAGGACTAATCTACTTCTATCTAGAATGATCCTTCTTGTTCTTCAAGAAAGCTCTTTAAAAACCTAAAAAATAGCTGGAAATTCTGGATTACTTTACACCCTTGCTCTTGACTTTTGATTTATCTACAAATTACCCAAAAGAGAGTTATTAGCAATATATTTAACATAATATGGTAGGTAATGTCATGATTATGATGCAAAATTAACCACTAATTACCTAACAATTAGAGGTTTAATGTTAACATGATTAAGGGTAGTATTTCTTCAAGAATTTACCATTAATCGGCATCATAAGTATATTGCCTTCTAGATTTATCAGGCGATATGCTCCATTTGAGTAGACTGACTCTACCACAAATGGACCTTTCCATTTGGGTTGAAATTTTTCTTTCGTCTTGTGCATCATCATCATTGGCCTCCTAACAGCCAAGACGTGGTCGCCCTTCCTGAAAGTCCGCTTCTTAACTTTCTTGTTGAAGGCTCTAGAAATTCGATTTTGATAAAGCTCGATTTGCTGTTGATCTTGTAGAGTTTGTCATCCAAAGCTTCCAACTCCTAGAGTCGCAATCGATGCTTCTCCTTATCCGTCATCTCTGTTGTCAAAGCAACACGCAGAGATGGGATCTGAACTTCCAGCGGGAGTATGGCTTCACACCCATACACCAATGAGAATGGTGTAGCTTTTATAGGGGTTCTCACTATTTGGACACATATATTGCATATTTGTTATTACATTCCTACACCCATTCTGTAATAAAATTCCTGCAATTATACTAATTTGTGCAGGATATAATGGGAGAAGATAAATCACAAATCCAAGCCAACTAAATCAGATTCTAGGGAGTATTTAAATGACAACTGAAGATTGAGCATATCAGAGAGGATAAACCCTGATCCAATTCAGTTAAAATCAGATTTTTGAAGATCCAGTTGATTAGCTTGGAGAATCAACAAGGATTAACGAGGATAGAGGCAAATCCAGAAGTCCAAAGGCAACCCTATCGATATACAAAAGGATATCTAGAGGATTGGGACGTATATTTAAAAGATTTAGAGAGATAAGACAAAATCCAACTGAAGATCAAAGGATAAACAAATATTTATCTCCAACATTATCTCCAACTTTATCAAAAGATCTTTTCTGTTGGCTAGCGATTTTGTCCATATCTCCAATCTTATCTCCAACCTTATCAGAAGATTTTTTTTGTTGAGATAGCGATTTGGTCTCATTCTCAGGCGCTCTCTCCCCTCTCTATTTCTCTTATAAATGCCTGCAAATTCAGAGGCAAAATGGATGATCAAGCAGAGAATAGAATAGATTTTTGCATAGGTTTAACTTAGGTTTTTCCTTCTCTTTTATATGTAATTTTTATTTTTTATGTAACTGAGATCAAAGAATAGTTTCATTGAAAAACAAGAGTGATGTTTGTACTGAGAGTGACACCGGTGTAAGTATTCTTCCTTTCTTTCATTGTTATTTAATTCAATCGAAATTTCTTTTCTACTCTTATTTTGGTTGCTTCTCTCTCTGTGTTTGTGAATCCAAATGACTCCAATAGCTTCGAAGTTGTCTTGCCTTTGTAAGTATTGTTGATGGCCTATGGTGATAAACAACCATTCCTATGGTAGTATAGCTTGCACCTTTATTTTGTGGTGTAGATCGGGAATGGGAAAGATCTTATCTGTCTCGCTCGCCTTCAAGCAAAGGTATATTGTTGATAAGGATTTCAGGTAAGTCATCAACTGGAAGAGTTAGGTAAGTTCTTTAGTTTTCTTTTTCTTTCTTTTAATCCTTTAGTTTAGATCATTACCATCTCCCAACTCTTTTATTCACTCTTTTTAATTTCTTTGTATAAATTTATTTTCTATTTTCTCCATCTACTCCAACCTACCATTTTCACAATTTAACATAACTTATTTTCATTTTCTTTTCAAGAACTAAAAGAAGAACGTTAACCATTTAAAATAATTTAAAAGAAAACTTACAAAAACGCTTTCATCGCTAGTCCTTCCTTGTGGATCATGACCCACATAGCCACTTACTATAGCGGTAGTATTGAGTACTTACACTTCTGTTATGTATTCCTGAAATTCTGTATTTTCTGTGTGCAGGTTTAAACTCAATCACTCACCGTTATGCAATAAGCCCATAATCATTCGCCTAATTTGTCGTCCCAATCACGTTGACTTTTTGAGACAAACTTCTTGAGAAGCTTTTCAATGATTTTGTTAAAAGCTTCTGCAAGGCCATTACCGGCTGGGTAGTATGTCATTGAAGACACGCTTTAGATTCTAAACTTACTGCAGAATCTCTGAAACGCTTGATTGATGAACTGAGGCCCATTATCGGGGACAACCCGTCGTGGTATGCCAAAGCGGTAGATTTCGTGATGTTGGATAAACCTGATCACATCAGATGTATTCACTTCCTTCAGAGGGATAGCCTCCGCTCATTTGGAAAAGTAATCAGATATAGCTAAGATAAACTGATTTTCTTTGAATGAAGGTGGGCTGATGGGACCAACCACATCCATTTCCCACATCTCAAATAGCTTGGAAGAAGTCGTAGGGCGAAGATGTCCTGATGCCTGATGAATAAAGTCACCATGGATCTGACAGGCGTGGCATCGCTTAGTGTAAGCGACGGCGTCAGGGATCATCTTTGTCCAATAATATCTCAATCTTCAGAGTCGATCTCCGAGCTTTGAACCAAGTTGGTGAGTTCCGCACATACCATCATGAGCCTCTTTGAGTACCTCCTATGCCTCTTTATATGACAGCAACAAAGTAAAATTCCATCATGCGATCGATGATATAGTGTTCTCATGATCACGTTGTAGTAGAATCTAGGGGCCTTCCTTCTAATGGCAGCCTCCTCTTTAGGTCATCGGGCAGTATGCCATACAAACCGTAGTCAATGTATGGGAATCACCAATCCCTGAGCTCTGGACCTGCTGAAGTCTCTAGAGCTTCTTTGACTTGAAGGTCTCCTATCGGTGTTTGATCATCTTCAAGAGCGAATTTTGGATAGTACAAGTCATGGCTATAGACGAGTATTTTCTCTGTCGTTCTGGCTGGAAGAGCCAAGGAAGAAGCAAGGGACGCCTGCATCTGCATGCACATTTTGTTGGAGATGAGAAAATGATCCAGTCAGATACATATTCCTAAATCAAACACCAGAATACTCTCTGGGATATTTGCCTTAAACAACGTGAACCATCCACAGAGGATAAGATAACCCAGATTAATCTGGGAGATGTGACTAACCCTAAGCCCATCTTTATAATCGAAAGTTATCACCTCCTTAAAAAGAAGATCTAATACGTCTCGTATAAGAATATATAGATGTCTTCGCTTGGAATTACGAGGATATGTCCGGACTTGATCCTCAATTGGCTATGCACTGCCTAAACATTAATTCAGATGCGAAGACCGTCAAGAAACGACAACGATGGTTCCGCCCAGAGATAATGGAAGCAATTCAATCGGAAGTCAAGAAGCTCATAAACTTTGATTTCATCAGGGAAGAACAATACCCTAATTGGGTTGCTAATATCGTCCCCCTCACTAAGAAGAATGGAAAAATTCAGGTTTGCATTGATTTCTGCGATCTAAATGAAGCTTGTCCTAAAGATGATTTCCCTCTTCCAATCATAGATGTCATGATCAACAACACAAGTGGATTTGAATGGATGTCTTTCATGGATGGATTCTCTGGATATAATTAAATTAAGATGTACCCTGACAATGAGAAGTATATATCCTTCAGAACACCACTTGGGGTGTATTGCTATATTGTGATGCCCTTCGATTGAAGAATGCGGTGGTAACATATCAGAGAGCTATGAATATAATCTTCTACAAGCATATACGCAAAACAGTAAAATGTTGTGTAAACGATATTGCAGTGAAAATCTGTGCCAAAGGTGACACATAACAGATTTGAAGACAGTATTTGATATCATGTGGTCACATCAATTGAAGATGATTCCTACCAAATCCTTCTTGGGGGTAACCAGCGGTAAATTCCTTAGGTTGTTGTAACATCTAAAGGAATCCAACTCGACCCAGAGAAAGTCCGACCATCTAGGAGATGCACCCTCCAAGAAACCTTAGAGAACTTAGAGGATTGCAAGGACGACTAGCCTACATCCGGAGGTTTATCTCCATGATTGAGTGGGAACCTACACACAAGAATACAGAATTTCAGAACTAAGAATGAAAAGTGCAAGTTACTCAATTCTACCGCAATAGCAAGTGGCTATGCGGGTCGTGATCCACAAGGAGGGACTAGCGATGGAAGCTTTGTTTAGCAAGTTCTCTTTTAGGCTACAAAATATGGTTAAAGTTCTTCTTTAGTTCTTTAAAAGAAAAAGGAAAAATTAGGATAAAGTGAGTTAGGGAGAAGATGGTAGATTAAGAAGATGGAAAAACTAGAAATGATATGTACAAAGAAATGGAAAAGGAATGATAAAAGAAGTGGTCGATTGTGATGTTCTAAACTAAAGAATAAAAAGAAAAGAAAGAAACTAAAAGTTACTTACCCCTTTTTGTGCTCATATAGCTTGAATTCGTAGCTACGACTTACCTTATCTTTGAAGGCGATCAAGCATGGCGTGTTGGATCTTCCCCATTCCGATCTACACTAAGAATAAAAGGGCAAGCTATACTAGCAAGAGAATGGATGTTCATCACCATAGGCCATCAAGGGCAGTTGCAATGACGAAGCAGTCTCGAGGCTAACAGATTCACTTGGATTGTAACACATTAGAGGAGAGTAAACAAAAACAAGAGTAAAGAAGAAAAAATAACTTTGATTCAATTCAAATAACAATAGAAGAAGAGATCACTTATACCGGTATCACCTGCAGTACAAGCTTGCTCTCATTCCTCCATGAAAGTATCATCTCCTCTCAGTTACATAAAGAAAATAAAAATTACATGAAAGAAAATAAAAACCTAAGTTACAAACTACAAATTAGCTTCAGTTCTATTCTCTCTTGGTCGTCCCCATTTACAGTGAAATACCTACCTTTTATAGGCAAAAACCCAGAGGGGAGAGGCGTGAGAAGATAGGGGGAGCAAACGCTCCCCCAACTGAAGTAACAAAATCACGAAAACGCGATTTTTCCCGTGTTTTTGCGGCCTGACTGTGGCCAGGTGGCCACAGCCGGGGGATGGTGCCTCCTGATTTCGCGTTCTGGCTTTATCTTCAGTTGGATTTCTCGTTACAGCTCTGGAATTATGATAAAATGACCTTTAATCTTTGGCCTCAACCGCTTGATTTGAGATGATCCATTTCAACCAGTTTTCAACCTCTCTGATTTGCTAAGATTTGCCCTGGTTCCCTGATGTCGAATTTATTCTGATTTAATTCAGAATTTGATGGGCTTTTGGGCTCATTTCTCTTCACTCTCCTTTAGGAATGGGCCTGCAAATAAATTAAACAATAATTAGGAAAAAGCAGAGTTTATTTTATAATAAGTATGAGAATATGATAATAAATGTGCAATCTTAGCGACCGATCACACCCCCATACCTATCTTTTGCTCGTCCTCGAGCAAAACAACTAAACTATACTAAGGATTATTAGACCACTTTCGCAGGTCACGCGATTGCACTGAGCATGTGCAACAAGCCGTTAAACCTCTAGGTTTCCCCTAGAGGACGAGTTTTGTCTCTGAGGGTTTTCAGTGGATTACACCCACAAAATCCGTAAAGAAAGAAAGAAAATGTTAGTATTTTGAAAACACATTTTGAAAGAAAATATTTGAAATATTATTGTAAGTTTTAAGTAATCTATAAGTTATAGGAAAACTGAATTTTTCATTCCTAAACTTAGTCTCTATTTAAAAATTTGTTATCACTCAAAGTAAGGAGTCAAATTGTACTTCTCATCTAGTCTATTACTTTACCCTAAGTCATATGCACCTTGTGACCGTGAAAATTTTGACTAAGGGTTCATTAACTCTAACTCTTATACCTTATTTATTTATATATATATATTTTTGGTGGTATTATTCCTTAGTTCTCTTAGGCTTTCTAATCAACCCATGTAACGAGCCTTTAATCGATGACTCCCAAATCAAATGGTCTTAGGGCACCGGGTGAGAAAAACCCCAAGGACTTAAGGACTCGAGCAAACAAGACCACAAAACTAAGGATTTTATTATATGAACCACTTTTAGGCGTGAATACTTATGCTTTATTAGGCACAAATACCCAGCTTAATCAGAGGATTTATATATATATATATATATATATATATATATATATATATATATATATATATATATATATATATATATATATATATGAGAAACATGTATATCAGCCTGCGGCTGAGAGAACTCTCTCAGCCTGCGGTGACGTGGCGCAATTTTGTCACCCCACTAACTTGCGGCCCGCTTATGGGAAGAAGTTAAATTACTAAATACCCCTTATGAAAAGCTACTCTTTCGGTAACTTTTCGTTATTGTTTATTATTATTTGCCCAAAAGGCAATTTTTGGAGCGAACGTTGTCAGACTTAGGTTATTGTTTATTATTATTTTTCCCCCTTTTTTTGCCGCTCTTTATAGGATTTAGCTTATTGTTTATAAATTACTTTTCCCCTTATTTCCTTACCTCTATTTGTCAGATTTAGGTTCTCTTTTTCAGCCTGCGATCAACTTTTTTCAGAAAATATAAACTCTTTCCGAGCAATTTTTTATCCAAAATATTTAATGTCGACGTCTGAGCAGTCTACTGGCGATCTAAATATGGAAGATATTGCATCTGGTTCTACTTTCTCTCAGAATATTGAAAATCTTGAAGGGTTGACATCTTTACATGCCGATCAACAGGTTTTAATTGTTTTAATTTTTTAAAAAAAATTTCTTAAATATTGAATTTTTCTCTTTAGTCTATATGGTACTGCGACCTATAACACATGTGTCAAAGTTTCAAAAATGCGACAGTTTTAATATTCGGTCGCAATCTTATTTGAAAATAATCTCCGACTGTGAAATCTTTTTTTTTTGATATGCGTTGATTGGTAGTGAAAAGTGCATTTTTATCATCATATTTACCATCACATTTTCATATTTATTCATTTAATTCTGCATATTTATTAATAATTTGTAATTTATTGTGTGCAGGCCTCGAATTCTTATTTTTATAATAAATAAAGCTTAAAGAGCCCAAAAGCCCAGATCCAAGCCCATATTTGAAGCCCAAGAGTCAAAGTGAAAATATCAATTGTCAAAATTGCAAATACACAAGGGCCAAAGTTGCAAATACAAAGAAGAGGGAAGGATAGACTTCTATTCAACCCTAAACACTTGCAGGATGAGGATAAAAGCTAAAAGAAGAGAAGGAAATTCATGGAAAAGATTTGGGATCTAGGTAACTTGATTCCCAAGTTATATCCAAATCCAAAGATTAAGAGCCAGGATGCAATTTCTAGAAGGATAAACCCAGATGGACGGACCAGAGAAGGCCACGCGCCAAAGCGCGTGGCATTTGGCTACAAAAGTGCCGCGTTTCCGTGGCAAATTTCCCATTTCCGCGGCATTTCTGACGAGTCTGGGGATCAGCTTTCGTGGGAGAGTTGTATTGGGACTCTACCTCCTTCTGCTCCTATAAATACCCCCTGCAGTGCAACGTACAGAGCGTCCAGCGTCGAGCCAAGGGCCAAAAGCTAGGGTTTAGTTTCGTTCTTTCTAGTTTTGTAATTAGGGTTTCTTTTTATTTTCAAGAGAGAGAGAGGTTTATATTGAGCGTGACACCGATGTATCTTCCTCTTCTCGGCCATTGTATTCATGAATAAAGGTAATATTTTTCTTTTGTTTATTATTCTTGTGTTTTACTTTTCCTTTTGTTTTCTATTTCTTTTTCTCTGTGATCTCTTTGTGGCTGATTGATGAACATGCAAGTGAATTCCAAACAAGTATAACTAAGCTACGTGAGAGCCAACGATAGTTCATGAAAACGTTCTCCACTTCCAAAGCTTCGCATCACTTCGTTCTTGATATGCTTGACGATATAATGTGCACAAGGACCGGGCTCGAGTTTATGATCTATGCGTTGAACGCCTCCTAAGCAAGGTAGAACATGTAAGGTTTTCACGTTTGTCTTCAACCAAACTCAAGTAAGTATTCTTTTCTTTTATTTCTTTTTGTAGATTAAATCACAACTTCTCCATATTCTTTTCTACCACCCATTGTAAATACCACTACTTAATAATAAAAGATAATTTTTAGAGATAACTTGCTTAACGCTTCCATCGCAGTCCCTCCTTGAGGATCACGACCCGCATAGCCCTGCTACCGCGGATTAGAACTGAGACTTGCACATCATATTCTAAAATACTATATTTTTGTGTGCAGGAAAATTCAGTCAACAAATTGGCGCCGTTGCCGGGGAGGGACGGTAAGTTTATCTCTAAAACAAAATTTTAATTTTTAACTAATTCTTTATTCTTTTCTGTTTGCAGGTTTGGAGAACAGGAAACAGAAATACAGCAGCAGCAGTGGACATATAGCTCCTCTGTGCCTCTGCCCTCGAAGGCAGAGCATCAGAGACTACTGTATTGCCGCGGATCCGCGGCCATAGCCGCGGAAACGCGGAAACAGTAGAGGATTACTCACTGAAATTTTTGCAGGATTCTGCAAATTGCAAATACTGTTTTCTGCTCTGTTGGGTTTGTTCTGTGATAAACCTGTATACTGCTAATTAAATCAACAGTAAATTATTTGTTGTTAAAAATAAAAATTGATTAGACGTTTGCATATTAGGCACGTGTCTTTTCAATTATTTTTATTTACTATTGAAGAGTGCTGGAGAAGCAAGGTACGTACGCATTGCATGTAGAATAGGACTCATCTCTTGTTGATTTTCTGCTTTGAGTGAATCTTATCTACTTATCTTGTACACTTGCACTAATTCATCTTAAGGGCATAACCCATTAACAAGATAAGGTGGGGATTTCATCACCCTTCCTTAGCCCAAAAATCATATCCCGAGCACTCACTAACCCAAGCCTAACTTAAAAATTAGTAGACGTTGGCCCTAGGGACACTCGGACTCAATTAGGAGATTATCCTAAGGGGGAACGGTGTTGGAAGTTGACTCCTGCCAAATCAGTGTCTAGGAAGGGGATTGAGGGCCGAAAGCCCGAAGTGTGGTGGTTATTTAATTAAGGAACGTCTTTGACGGAAAACCTCCCACCACTCTTGCCCCGACCTGGCTGATTAACTTGTGGTCAAAGTCTACACCCTACCTCCCGTGGACAGTCTAACCAGTTAGGAGTCGTCTAGGTCTAGGTCTACCCTAACTTAGGTTAGAAATTTTTCTTTTTTGTTTGTTTTTTTTTCTTTTGTTTGCTTTGTGTGATATGGCCTATAACAATAATTTTTTCAATTTTAATGAGGATCCATATTATACACCAACCTCTTTTTCGGATATTACCAACCCGGCATATCATAACTCTAACCAACCTAGTGTGCCAGATTGGTCTTATCCGAATCATTACATGCCCCAGTCCCAATATTATGAACAAGATTGGAATAATCATCACTACTCTTCACAGAGTCAATGGGGATTCAACACCCCTGAGCCATATGGTCAACCACCTGTTCAACCATTATCTTCATATACGTCTTTTCCCACATCACCAAGGTTTCAGTCCTCCATTGATCTATTCGATGGGTTAGAAGAAAAAGTGGATCGGTTGCAAGATACGATGAATGATCAAATTTCTAGACTTTCAAACATTCTTGAGCATCTTGATAGGAACCAAGAATCATTCTGTTTAGAAGACCTTGATCAAAATTCAAATTCATCACATCAATATGAACTTGCTCAATCCCAATCCTTGGACAAATTGGCTAGTTTTAATTTCAATGAGATTGAATTAGATTATGAATGTGAATCCGATCCCCAACTTTGCGATTCAGTTTCCATCTTCGAATCTATGTTGACTCCAGTATCCTTACCCAATTTGGACCAACTTTCTGAGCCAACATTTATTCCTGTGCCCATAGATCATGAAATTGAATCACCCATTTTTGAAGATCATCATAGTGAACTTGACCAATTTCATACTTTTGAAAGTCCCCTTGACAAATTGGCAAGTTCTAATTTTTATGAGATTGAAACTAATGAGATATGTGACCTAGATTCCCAAATCTATGATCAAGTTCAAATTCCTGAATCATTATTGACTCCTGTTTTGTTACCGACTTAGGTAATATTTTAGAGTCAGTTTTGATTCCCACACCTATCATTCCTGAACTTGAATCACCAACATTGAGTCACATTCCATTGTGGGAAAATAATTGTGGACTTGAGTTTTCATTTCTTGACTTGGACCCACTTCTTGAACCATGCTCGACTCCTGAACCCTTACTTGATTTAAGTTTCTTTCCTGAGTCGGTATTAGTTCCTGAACCTATCATTCTTGAATCCAAGTCAACCATTCTACCAAGTCACATTCTTTTGTTGGACATAGGTATAGACCATGACTCTGTGATGATTTTCCAGGACTGGTCATGTAAAGGGAGTAAGTTTCACGAGAGGATCTTCCATGATCCTATTCATTCTGGGGACTGTAAATATGTAAATAAAAAAGAGGTCAATAAAGGTAGGTCCCGTGAACTACCACGTTATCTTGTTTGGGCCGCATTTCGTGGACCAATTAGACCACCACCGGAACCACCCCCTAAGGTAATTTTCCGCCTTCCCTTGTTCTTTTTCATGCATATATGCATTCATTTCATACATTGAGGACAATGCATGAGATAAGTGTGGGGGTGGGCTTTACTAACATACTAACATAGGTAGAACTAACAAAAAATTTGCTAAAAAAAAAAAAATTTTAAAAAAAAATTTTAAAAAAAAATGTTATAAAAAGAAATATTTTGACTTATTTTTTGAAAGAAATCTAAGTTAGTTTTAAGGATTAGGAAAATCATGATTAGGATTTCTAAAAACTTGGTCAAAATAAATAAATTGTTTAAATATTAGGTATAGGAGGAGAAATTGAATAAGTAATTAGTCTTGATTTTTACCTTAATGAAATGTGCATACCAATGCATATCTAGGATTCTAAGACAAAGACCTTGTGCCTCATAAAAAAAAAATATCGCCAATTAAGCTGATACATGTGCCTCAAGAAGCATAAGTATTCATGCCTAAAGGTGAGTAAATAAAATAAAGTCCTTAGTTTTGGGGCCTAGTTCACTCGAATTTGAGTCCGCGGGGTGTTTTCTCACCTGGTGCCCTAAAGCCAACCGGTTTGGGAGTCATCGACTTTAAGTTCGCTACATGGGTGGAATAGAAAGCCTAATAAAACTAAGAAATATGATATATGTATTAACACATCTAATAGTCAATTAGTTAGGTATGAGGGCCTCAAGAAGCCTTGATACTTATACGAAAGAAAATTAGATGAGTTATACATGCCAAAAAAAAAAAAATTATATTAACACATCTAATAGTCAATTAGTTAGGTATGAGGGCCTCAAGAAGCCTTGATACTTACACGAAAGAAAATTAGATGATGTTATAAAAATAATAAAGAGGCATGAGAGTCCAAGTTAAGGAATTCCTAGCCAAGTTACAAGGATGCATATGATTTTTGGTAACGAAAAAGACTATATTAGAAGTTCAATTTTGACCCTTACCTAAAATGGAAAACAATTAACTTTATTAAGACTAAGTTTAAAGAATGAATAAAAATGAGGATCCTAAAACTTATAGACTACTTAGTCTCTTCAATAATAATTCAAATATTTTCCTTTTTATGGATTTTGTGGGTGTAATCCGCTGAAAACCCTCACGAGACAACACTCGTCCTCTAGGGTAACCTAGGGGTTTAACGGCTTGTTGCACGTGCTAAGTGCAATCGTGATTCCTACGAAAGTGAGTTAGGTTAGATTAACTTTTCATTTCTTTTTCTTTTTCTTTGTTTTTACTCGAGGACGAGCAAAAAGATAAGTGTGGGGGTGTGATTGGTAGTGAAAGTGCATTTTTATCATCATATTTACCATCACATTTTCATATTTATTCATTTAATTCTGCACATTTATTAATAATTTGTAATTTATTGTGTGCAGGCCTCGAATTCTTATTTTTATAATAAATAAAGCTTAAAGAGCCCAAAAGCCCAGATCCAAGCCCATATTTGAAGCCCAAGAGTCAAAGTGCAAATATCAATTGTCAAAATTGCAAATACACAAGGGCCAAAGTTGCAAATATAAAGAAGAGAGAAGGATAGACTTCTATTCAACCCTAAACACTTGCAGGATGAGGATAAAAGCTAAAAGAAGAGAAGGAAATTCATGGAAAAGATTTGGGATCTAGGTAACTTGATTCCCAAGTTATATCCAAATCCAAAGATTAAGAGCTAGGATGCAATTTCTAGAAGGATAAACCCAGATGGACGGACCAGAGAAGGCCACGCGCCAAAGCGCGTGGCATTTGGCTACAAAAGTGCCGCGTTTCCGCGGCAAATTTCCCATTTCCGTGGCATTTCTGACGAGTCTGGGGATCAGCTTTCGTGGGAGAGTTGTATTGGGACTCTACCTCCTTCTGCTCCTATAAATACCCCCTGCAGTGCAACGTACAGAGCGTCCAGCGTCGAGCCAAGGGCCAAAAGCTAGGGTTTAGTTTCGTTCTTTCTAGTTTTGTAATTAGGGTTTCTTTTTATTTTCAAGAGAGAGAGAGAGGTTTATATTGAGCGTGACACCGATGTATCTTCCTCTTCTCGGCCATTGTATTCATGAATAAAGGTAATATTTTTCTTTTGTTTATTATTCTTGTGTTTTACTTTTCCTTTTGTTTTCTATTTCTTTTTCTCTGTGATCTCTTTGTGGCTGATTGATGAACATGCAAGTGAATTCCAAACAAGTATAACTAAGCTACGTGAGAGCCAACGATAGTTCATGAAAACGTTCTCCACTTCCAAAGCTTCGCATCACTTCGTTCTTGATATGCTTGACGATATAATGTGCACAAGGACCGGGCTCGAGTTTATGATCTATGCGTTGAACGCCTCCTAAGCAAGGTAGAACATGTAAGGTTTTCACGTTTTTCTTCAACCAAACTCAAGTAAGTATTCTTTTCTTTTCTTTCTTTTTGTAGATTAAATCACAACTTCTCCATATTCTTTTCTACCACCCATTGTAAATACCACTACTTAATAATAAAAAGATAATTTTTAGAGATAACTTGCTTAACGCTTCCATCGCAGTCCCTCCTTGAGGATCACGACCCGCATAGCCCTGCTACCGCGGATTAGAACTGAGACTTGCACATCATATTCTAAAATACTATATTTTTGTGTGCAGGAAAATTCAGTCAACATGCGTCTTAGGTCACAGTCTTTAGTAAGAAGTGATATAGATTTCTTCTCATACGGATAACTGCGACTTAGGTCGCATTCTTTAGTAAGGAGTAATATAGATTTCTTCACATACGGATAACTGTGACTTAGGTCGCAGTCTTTAATAAGGAGTAATATAGATTTCATCTCATATGTGAAATCTTTTTTTTGTGACTGCGACTTAGGTCGCAGTCTTTAGTAAGAAGTAATATAGATTTCTTCTCATACGGATAACTGCGACTTAGGTCGCAGTCTTTAGTGAGAAGTAATATAGATTTTTTCTCATACGATAACTGCGACTTTGGTCGTAGTATTTAATAAGAAGAAATATAGATTAAAAGAGATATAGATTTTTTAGTGAGAAGAAATATAGATTTTTAATCCTTTTCTCTCTATTTTTGCAGGTCCACAAATTAAAAGAAAAAAGCCCAAAAATCTCTTTAAATTAGCAATAATTAAAAAGATTAATTCAAAGCCCAAAAGAGACCAAGATTTGAATCTAGAATCAGGAGAGATCCGCGCGCCAACTCGATCTTCCAGAAGGCCACGTGGATAACAACCTCGTAACTAACTCACAACAGAAAATCTGGCCTCAACGGCCCAGATTTTGCCGCCAATCCAGGCTTTTCCCGCGTATCTGCGGCAGTTAGGAGTCTGTTGGAGCCCAGATTTTGCGCCAACGGCCAGGGCTCTAGATCCTTCTCACTGAGGGCTATAAATAGAGGACCAGGGTCTGCACGAGAGAACAGAGTAGAGAGAGGAGAAATTAGGGGAAACTCTTGTATTTTGTTTTAGTATTCTCCTAGGTTTTAGTCTCCATCTTCTTCCTCCTAGAGATTTTGTCAAAGAGAGAAAGAGAGTGCTGTTGAAAGCTTGTAAGCAAGGAGGTGACATTACTTGTAAGCAAGGATTAATCAAAGCTTCATGCTTCTCTTTACAAGCTCTAGTACGTTGCTCTACTTTGCTTTACTTTCTTGTTTTCATTCTAGTGCATTTCCATTGCTTTACTTCTCCTTGCTTTACATCATGAATTGTTGCTTTGTTTCTTGTGTAATGGATAGCTAAATCTCTATTGCATGGCTAGCTAACAACTTACCTAGCTAACTTCTATCTCTTTGGATGATTGCAAATTTCTATACTTGCATTGTTAAAGTTTCTTTTGCTTTCCAAGGAAGTAGAGTTGCTTTCCCTTGGTAAATGCTTGTTCAAACTCCATATGACTCATGTGTGCCTCATTTAGAGCCTTGTCTAGAACAAGAGCCTTGATGGAACATGGAGATGGATCACCAAACATGTGCTACTTGTAGAACAACTTCTTTACTTCAAGCTAATTTGTTGTTATGTCTTGAATGTTTAAATGAATGTTGATTCTTCTAACTTAGCATCCCTTGAGTACCAATCCTAGAGTTCATCATTGAAAATCTATCTAGAGAGCCAATGAATCAATATGAGGCTTCAAGCTAAGAACAAGAGAACACTCATCTTCAAACGGTAAAGTACTTGAACAAACAAGCAAAGTAATCTCTATTGCCAATGAATCAACATGAGGCAATCAAGCATCACCATTGAGTATAGTAAGTTAGTGAAGTAAAGTTAGCTAGCCATGTACTTTCTCATCTAAGTTTTCCAACATCTTTTTTACTAGCTTCTTTTCTTAAGCAATACACTTCGCCAAAGTTCTTTTGATTTCTTTTCCATCATGCACAAATCAACCACTTCTTCTATTTTCTTTTCCATGTTTCTTGCATTTGTGTAAATAACAAAGAAGAATCTTCGTTTTCATTTCTTCACTCCGAACCGTAAAACTTCCAACGTGAGCTCTCCTCGAGGATCGACCCGGTTAGCCATTGCTATAGCGGAGATTGGAAAGGATATATTAACGATCTTAAATACATTGTGAAGTGATCTAAGCACCGAGGTTGACTCTAAACCTTTCCTCTTTCATTGAATATTGTGCAATAACTTCACACTATCCTTCCCTAATCAAATTTTTTTGGCGCCGTTGCCGGGGAGAGCAACGGTTTTTGATTTCAAGTGAAGAACTAAACGAATCTTCTTCTCTGTTGCAGGTTACAGGTTGAAGAAATAGGAAAATTTGCATTGCAGAAACATATAAGTGGACCTGGACCTCTGCTCTCGAAAGCAGAGACCAGGATCCCTCTGAATTGCAGCAAATTCTAGGTTTTTGCCGCAGAATTGCGGCGAGGAGTTGACTACTGACCACTTTTCTGCAGGGCTTGCTTCTCTGCAAAATACAGCTGCTGCAATACATAAAATCTTGTATGCTTCACCTTATATCTGCTAATCAACAGTAAAAAATTTGTTGCAAAGTTAAAAAAATTGTTTAGACATTTGCATTCTAGGCACGTGTCTTTCAATTCCTTTACATTTACTGTTGAAGAGTGCTGGAGGCAAGGTACGTAAGCATAGCATATAGACTAGGACTCACTCTTTGTTTGATTTAATTAAGCTTTGAGTGAACCTTGTTTATTATATCGTACACTTGCACAAATCAACTTTAAGGGCATCACCCATAAAAAAGATAAGGTGGGGATTTTATCACCCTTTCCTTAGCCCACAAATCATTTTCCCAAGCACTCACAATCCTAAGCTTCTAAATAAAAATTGCTAGACGCTGGCCCTAGGGACATCCGGACTCACTTAGGAGATTATCCTAAGGGGAAAAGTGTTGGAAAGTGACTTTTGTAAAATCAGTGTCTAGGAAAGGGGTTGAGGGCCGAAAGCCCGAAGGTTGCTGGTTACTTAATTAAGGAACGTCTCTGACGGAAAACCTCCCACCAACCTTGACCTTCCCTGGCTGATTTGCTTATAGTCAAAGTCTACACCAAACCTCCTGTGGACGATCTAAAGTTAGGAGTCGTCTAGGTCCAGGAAACCTAGAAAGCTTGGATTGATTTTTTCTTTTTCTTGATTGTTATTTTTCATTTTCCGCCTGTGTGATCGGTGCACGTTGATTGTGTAATTGTATGCAAGAGTGGTATCGAGATCCGAATTCTGATAGGCTTGTGAGAGTTTCTACACTAGCACATACACCTCCACTCGACACAATTCCAGTCATGACCAACAACGTTTCGTTGCAAGACAAGTTCTATCCTATTCGCACATCACTTCCATCTTGCATTCTCCTCCCAAACACAAATGGAAATAACTTTGGGTTGAAGCCCCAGTTCATAAACACACTTTCACGATTCCATGGCCTTGAATCTGAGGATGCGTATTCTTCATCCGAGAGTTTGAAGAAGTATGCCTTATGATGAGAATTTCCCAGTTAACCGAAGATGCTGTCAGACTTAGGTTTATACCTTTTGCACTTAAGGATATTGCTAAGAAGTGGCTTTATAATCTCCCAGTCAGCTCAATTTCTTCATGGGATGATTTCGTTAAGGTCTTTCTTAAAAAGTTTTATCCTATCCATAAGACAGCCATTATGAGGAAGAATATAATGCAATTCAAACAAGAAGCAAATGAACCGTTTTGGAAGTACTTTGAGCGCTTCAAAGACCTAGTAGCCCTGTGTCCCTATCACGGTATAGAAAAATGGCGCCAGTGCCAGATTATCTATGATGGGCTTGATTATTAGACTAAGACGCTCCTTGAAACCATGTGTCAAGGAGAATTCTTAAAGAAGGATGAAGATCAGGGTTGGGATCTTTTTGAAGCCCTAGCTGAAAAGACAGTCCAGTGGGAGTCATGTACTGAGAAACCCACACCCACAACTTCCAGAACTGGTTTACACTCCATAGAATCCTCGATAGCTGCAGAAGCTAAAATTACACAATTGATGAAGAGGATTGAATTGCTAGAGTCCAGGGAAAATTCTGCTGTTAATCAGGTCAACCCAACACCTGTGGTTAATCCGGGTTGTACCTACTGCCATGATCTGAATCATCTGTTTGAGGAGTGTCCAGTTTATCAAACTCAAATGTTTCAGGAGAGTACGAATGCCGCGTACACCAGATCCACTTACAATCCTTACTCCAAAACCTATAATCCAGGTGGCGAAACCATCCTAATTTTTCTTGGAGTCAGTCTGGTCCTGAGCAGCCGAGACAACCATTTCCACAACAATACCCTGCTCAGTCTCATCCACCTACTTACCACCAGAACCCACCAAATATCCATTCATACCAAAGTCCACCAAGATTCCAGTCATATCAAAATCCTGTGCCTTACCAAGCAAATTTGCAGCCCCAGTATCAACATCATCCACCACCCAATCCTTCAGATAAGAGAATTTCTGATTTGGAGAAAATGATAGAGACCTTATCTAAGACCCAAGCTTCAATGATGAACAATCAGCAGCAGGACATGAATAAATTGCAAATCCAGATAGGGTAGTTGGCTAACTCTCTGACTAAACGCCAAAAAGGAATGTTACCTAGCCAACCAGTACCAAATCCCAAAGCCCATTTTCCTCTGCACGAAGTTGAAGACTTGGGCCCCAGCCAATGCCAAGCCATTCAAATCCTTAGATCTGGGAAACATGTAGATAATAAGGTTTCAACTCAGTCTCCCAAATCTGTGTCACCACCTTCTGTTCCAATCCAACCCATGCAAGATAGTCCTGTTGGCCCAAAGGCCTTCCACCCTAGTTTTGATGATGATTAACTCATGTAGTTATGTTTACTAATAATCTTGTATTGTTTAAGTTTCAGATCATTAACCAAGATATTAGTTGGTGATTAGCTTCAACAAGGTGTTTGGAAGCTTATCATGGTGATTCCGGTGCCAAAGCTTAAAGATCATACCTTTGCACTCGGTGGATCGCGTTTGGGAGCAAGTCTACTTGAAGATGGAAGATCGTCAAGAGACTTAGGTATCCTAGTTTAGATAGTGTGTTTAGATCCATTTGTAAAGCTTAGTATAGTTGATATGCTCAAGTACACATACACACACATTTCATGATTTGGATTTTGGTTTTCATGAATAGTAGATCAAAACAAGTTTACTTTATTTCTATGTATATTAGATATGTTCTAGATATACATACATGGTTTAAACTTGCTAAACAAACTTACTTTGATATCCCTATTCATGTGTTGAAAAGCCAAGTTTGATAAAAATACAAGAGTTTGTTTTTGATAAAAAAATGAGAAGAAACAAAAATGATTTCATATGCTTGATATTTGAGTAGAAATGATTATCACATATTTATATATCAATGCAATATGGTAAAAATATTTTGGGAACTTTTACAAGTGTTAAAAGATTTTTTTTAACAAAATATTTTTTCCCAGTTTTTCAGACCTGGTGCTGGCTGTCAGGCCAGTTCGGTCGACTGGGCGGTCGACCGAATCTAGGTCCGGTCGACCGGGCAGTCGACCGACGTGCACAGACTTGTGCACGTCTGGCAGCACAGTGGTCCGGTCGACCGGACGGTCGACCGGAGGTTCCAACGGGTCATAATATGACCGTTGGACGGTCGACCGGCCGGTCGACCGTTAGGCCAGTCAGGCTGACACGTCAGCCTAACGGCTAGTTTTCTATTTGGCCTATATAAACCCCATCTCTTTGGGATTTTGGCTAAGATTTTTACAAGAGAAAAATACCCTATTTTCAGAGTTTAAAAACAAGTTTTTAAAAGAGTTTTTGTGCTAAAAAGATTGATTCTTATTTGTTTTGGGTTTTTGGAAAATCAAAGAAAACTAGGTTTTGGGATTTTGATTTGATCTTGCATTTTCTATCTTTTACAAGAAATTTCCCAAGTAGTTTTTCTTTGTTGCTTGTTTCCAAAAACACATTGTTTCCACACTTGAGCTATCACCTATCCTAATCTATTAGGATCTTGTTTTTGTGGAAAAAGAAAAGAGAAAGAAAGATTGTGTTTGTGGTCTTTGTAACCACTTATTGTAAACCCTCCTTGCTTTTGTGAATCCCTCTTCGGTAGAGGTGATCGGAGTGGTATTGGTTTGGATCCCTCTTTGGTAGAGGCGATTGTGTTGTAAACCTCTTCGGTAGAGGTAGTGGTGTTTGTTGTTGGCTACGGGCCGTATCCCTCTTCGGTAGAGGTGGATTGTGGTTGTATAGCCTCGGTGGCTTTGTAAGGTTGAGAGAGGAGTTTGGTACTCCTATAGTGGATTTGGAAATCCTACACGGTGGTGTAGGCGGGGATGTAGAGTTGGGTACTCGAACCTCAAAACAAATCTTTGTGTTAGCGTTTGATCCAATTTCTCTCAACTCTCTCTCATTTACATTTGTGCTAGCATCATTTCATACAAGCATCATTCTTTCATTGCATACATATCTTACATTGCTTGTGTTGCCTTGCATCTTTTATATTGCAATTCATTCTTATATGTTTGGCTTGATTGTGTGCATTTCATATTGCTTGGATTGCTTGTGTGTGTGTGCCTAACTTATACTCATCCAACAAGAACTTCACATAGCACCTCAACCCATTTCAAGGGGAATCAAGGGAGTTAGTCCAGAGCCTCGCAAGGGGAATTCGGCTACACTTGTTGTATTGTATTAGTTTGTGCATAATTTGCATTAGCTTCCGTCATTAGCGCACTTAGTTTTGCAATTAGTTTTTAGATTAGCACTAACACCTATTCACCCCCCCTCTAGGTGTTCTTTTTCAATTGGTATCAAAGCTAGTGCTCCTGATACTTAGGCTTAACATCCTAGGAGTGAGATCCATTTGCTTGCTAATCTATTGTTTGCATTTGCTTGTTTGCACACATATAGTTTACCATGGCCTTCATGACCCCACCTATGTATGACCCTTCCAACATTCATGTTTGGAAGATAAGGATGACCGTTTATTTGCAAACCCTAGGTCATAAAGTTTATCTTGCTATTACCAAGGAATCCTTCCTTAGTGATCGCAATCATATAGGGGCCAATGCACAAGCCCTAGAGGCCATTAGAAGCACATTACCTAAAGATTATCTTATGTGTGTTTCTAACATTGATTCCGCCTTTGCAGTGTGGAACATATTAACAACAACAACCACCACCTCGGAGCTTCAAGTGCATATCCAAGAAGAGGAATCTAGTGGAGAATCCGAACCACAACAATGCTACATGGTCCAAGGGAATGACTCCCTTGAGGTACAATCGGAAACTCAACTAGATAGTAATGATTGTGCTAGTTCTTCAAATGATTTTGTTGATCCCCATGCTTTAAATGAAGAACTATCTATTGTTTGTGAAAAATTGATAGAAAAATATAAAATTTTGAAAAGGAAAGTCTAGGCCTTGAAAAAGAAAATAAGAGTTTGCATGCTAGACTTAACAATGTTTTGCAAGTGAAGGTTGAGGTCTATAATGAAAGGGATTCATTGAGATCTCAATTAGAACTTGCACTTAAAGAAAATGAATTTTTAAAGTCTAAAAATAATTGTGAAACAATTTTGAAGAAAAATGAAAATTTGTCTTCAAAAGTTGATTTTGTTTTAAAAGAAAATGATTCTTTGAAAATTAAGATTGCTTCAATTTCTAAAGATTTAGAAATGTGTTTAAAGAAAAATATTGTTTTACAAAATAAGATAGATGCACATGTTTGCCATGCTAGGGTAGTTCCATCTCCTAATGCATGTACCTCTTCTTCTAGAATTAATGATGATATTTGTTTGCTAAAGAAGAGTGTAGATTGTTTGGGCTCCACTTTGAGCCAATGTGCCATGAACCATACACGCTTGGAATCCTTGGTTCGAAAGAAACAAGTTCCATCATTTATGCATGCACACCCTCCACGGCATACACATGCTCCACACGGACACCATCAACACATGTATGCTCATGTGTACACATGTACACATTGTGGCCGAAAAGGCCATCTTGCTAAATTTTGTTATGATAGATTAAATGTTTCAAATTTAGCAAAGAAATTTGTTTGGGTTAGGGAAGGGACTAACTCCCATGGACCCAACAAGATGTGGGTACCAAAGACCACCCCTCCTATTGTTTTTTATGTAGGTATGGGCTCTCACATGACGTGAGAGTGATAGCACCTTGGAGTGGATGCGTTCCGGACTTAAAGGAAATCAAATGGATGCATCACTTTCAAGGGAAAGTTTGGTGGAAGAGGACCACTTTTGTTTTGGAGAAATAAGAGCGGTGCCCTCATTGGTTTTGGTATCGAATCTCTAACTCCTTATGTTTACATGCTTTCCATGTTTATTTCTCATAGCATGAATTGATGTTTAGTGATCATCATGAATATGCCATGTTAATTAGATTAGTATTATACTTATTAGTTGGTTGAAACATCCATGTTTTATATGGACTTATTTGTATGACCTAGATCTAATGCACATGCATGTACATATTGATCATTTATGATTTGTATTTCATATTGATGTTTTATAGCATGTTTTCATTGTCTATGGATTAGTATGTAAATACCATGTCTATTAGATCCTTGACACTCATGTTTAGCATTTTGAGACACCCATGTTTAATATAGACCATTATTTTGTGTTCTTACCGTTTGTTTAGCTATCATGTTTATCATAGGTTTAATAACATATGTATTTGCATGATAATCATGTTTTTCGACACTAGTATAAATCCTAGTCTAAATGATTTGTGTTTTGTTTTATGCTTTGAATATATGTTTAGATGTTAGTTTTCATTAAAACTAGAAGATTTATATTTGTACATATGATGGGCTACAAATAAATCTATATATGTTTGGGATTGAATGCTTGTTTATTCCCATTAGATGTGCTAGTATAGTCTAGTTTTGATGATTCATACATTTTAAACTTGTATTCCATTTTTGGTATTTGTTTTTATGATTATGAGTTTTCATTTCATGTATATGTGTATTTTGCCAAACTTGAAGATATACATGTATACCCCTTGAATCATTTGCCTTTCATGCAAATATCTATTATGGACTCAAAGTGTGTTTAAGGGATATGTATGTATACTTCTTGTGTTGACAAATCATACATATACCTTGAAAAGAATTGGTATCAAATTGCTTTAATGAAAAGCTAAATTTTCATACTTTTCATGCTTTTCATGTTTTCTTTGAATTGGTATTTAAACTTCATGTATATGTTTACCTTGTCCAAACTATTAGATATACATGAATATTCTTTTTGAGCCACGTGCCTTCATGCATATATCCTTGTGGACTCGTTTGTATCTTGGATATGTATGTATACTTTAGTTTGTATTAGACATACATATACCTTGAAGGTTAAATATTTTTGATGTTTTCTTGTTTAAAGGAATAATTGAACTTAATTGAATAAATTTTCATGATTGTGATCTCCATACTTGACTTGTACACTCACATTTATTATTTGCTCATGTTTAGTTTTCATGAGACATTTTTATGCCTAATTGGATTAAAGTGTTGATTATCATGTGGATTTCATTTTTATGAAAAATGATTTGTATTTATTCCTGCTTGAAGGATTTCGTACTAGTTAACAAAACTTTTCATTTTAACTAGTTCATATTCTTCGTTATAATATGAGATATACACTTGACCCTATTCTTTCAATTGGTATCATTGAACACTTTCAATTGGTATCAATTTTTGATCTTTTTTATACTCATATATGTTTTGTATATGTATGCTTACTCTTTCAAGAATATCAATGTCAATTGGTATCTAATTTTCATACGTATATATACTTGTTTATGCTAAGCTTGAAAAAAAAAATTTCTATTGTTTGATTTGTTTTCAATTGGTATCTTAACAAGCTTATGCATATGTTTAGTTGGTATTTCATAAAGGGGGAGAAAATTTGAAGTTGTCTTTCAATTGGTATTTGATTTCTACTCCCTTGCTTTATGTTAAAATATAGTTTCAAATTGGTATCATATGTTTAAAAGAACACATTTCTCTTAATGATATCAAGATGTTTATGTTAAATGTTTTAAATTGGTATCTCAAAATTTTGTTTAAGAAAAATATATATACTTTTGATTTACATTGCCTATATGTGTATAAATTCATGTTGAGTGTATCTTGTATTGAAGAGCTTGACAACTCTTCCTTATGTGGTACACGTGTGTAGGGGGAGCTTCACATCTCCTTTTATGCATTACATATTTTGTGTTATGTGAATTAGGGCGTGTCTTCCTTTCTTCATGTAACTCATATGTGTAGGGAAGCTAACTTAGCGTCTTCCTCTTCATGAATGTATATAGCATATAACATTTATTAATCTTTGTTTATCTTCATTTGGTATCAAGATGCTTCATTGATATATTTTTAATTGATATCATGTTTGTAGTCACCCCTTATTGACTTTGTTTTTGTTTTAGACAAAAAGGGGGAGACCATTGTTTGTATTGTTTTGATTGACACAAAAAGGGGGAGAAAGATTTTTACCCCTCATCATATTGTTTTGATTGTTTGCCCCTTTGTTGATGATTGACAAAAAGGGGGAGAATTATTTGAGAGTTTAACATGCATATATAAAATTCACAAATCAAAATGCATGATCGGTACATATTTTATATATATGCATAGTTATGTTTTTGCATATATTAAGTTTAATATAGTTTAATGTATGTTTATTGGTATCTAGAGCATCTAGAAAATGTTTATTTGTTAATTGGTATCTAGAGCATGCTTTGCTTTAAATATTTCATTGGTATCTAGAACCTTTATTGTTTATGCATATTTGTGCATTCATGTTTTTTAAGAACCTTCATTGCATATTACTATGTTTATTTGGCTATGCATGAGTTAAGGGGGAGCTTCCTTGAAGCTTTACTTTAATCCATGCATATATAACTCCATGAGTTTTGTCATCATCAAAAAGGGGGAGATTGTTGGCCCAAAGGCCTTCCACCCTAGTTTTGATGATGATTAACTCATGTAGTTATGTTTACTAATAATCTTGTATTGTTTAAGTTTCAGATCATTAACCAAGATATTAGTTGGTGATTAGCTTCAACAAGGTGTTTGGAAGCTTATCATGGTGATTCCGGTGCCAAAGCTTAAAGATCATACCTTTGCACTCGGTGGATCGCGTTTGGGAGCAAGTCTACTTGAAGATGGAAGATCGTCAAGAGACTTAGGTATCCTAGTTTAGATAGTGTGTTTAGATCCATTTGTAAAGCTTAGTATAGTTGATATGCTCAAGTACACATACACACACATTTCATGATTTGGATTTGGTTTTCATGAATAGTAGATCAAAACAAGTTTACTTTATTTCTATGTATATTAGATATGTTCTAGATATACATACATGGTTTAAACTTGCTAAACAAACTTACTTTGATATCCCTATTCATGTGTTGAAAGCCAAGTTTGATAAAAATACAAGAGTTTGTTTTTGATAAAAAAATGAGAAGAAACAAAAATGATTTCATATGCTTGATATTTGAGTAGAAATGATTATCACATATTTATATATCAATGCAATATGGTAAAAATATTTTTGGGAACTTTTACAAGTGTTAAAAGATTTTTTTTAACAAAATATTTTTTCCCAGTTTTTCAGACCTGGTGCTGGCTGTCAGGCCAGTTCGGTCGACTGGGCGGTCGACCGAATCTAGGTCCGGTCGACCGGGCAGTCGACCGACGTGCACAGACTTGTGCACGTCTGGCAGCACAGTGGTCCGGTCGACCGGACGGTCGACCGCTGCAGAGAGCTCTGCTCTCTGTTTGTTTCGGTCGACCGGGCGGTCGACCGGAGGTTCCAACGGGTCATAATATGACCGTTGGACGGTCGACCGGCCAGTCGACCGTTAGGCCAGTCAGGCTGACACGTCAGCCTAACGGCTAGTTTTCTATTTGGCCTATATAAACCCCATCTCTTTGGGATTTTGGCTAAGATTTTTACAAGAGAAAAATACCCTGTTTTCAGAGTTTAAAAACAAGTTTTAAAAGAGTTTTTGTGCTAAAAAGATTGATTCTTATTTGTTTTGGGTTTTTGGAAAATCAAAGAAAACTAGGTTTTGGGATTTTGATTTGATCTTGCATTTTCTATCTTTTACAAGAAATTTCCCAAATAGTTTTTCTTTGTTGCTTGTTTCCAAAAACACCTTGTTTCCACACTTGAGCTATCACCTATCCTAATCTATTAGGATCTTGTTTTTGTGGAAAAAGAAAAGAGAAAGAAAGATTGTGTTTGTGGTCTTTGTAACCACTTATTGTAAACCCTCCTTGCTTTTGTGAATCCCTCTTCGGTAGAGGTGATCGGAGTGGTATTGGTTTGGATCCCTCTTTGGTAGAGGCGATTGTGTTGTAAACCTCTTCGGTAGAGGTAGTGGTGCTTGTTGTTGGCTACGGGCCGTATCCCTCTTCGGTAGAGGTGGATTGTGGTTGTATAGCCTCGGTGGCTTTGTAAGGTTGAGAGAGGAGTTTGGTACTCCTATAGTGGATTTAGAAATCCTACACGGTGGTGTAGGCGGGGATGTAGAGTTGGGTACTCGAACCTCGAAACAAATCTTTGTGTTAGCATTTGATCCAATTTCTCTCAACTCTCTCTCATTTACATTTGTGCTAGCATCATTTCATACAAGCATCATTCTTTCATTGCATACATATCTTACATTGCTTGTGTTGCCTTGCATCTTTTATATTGCAATTCATTCTTATATGCTTGGCTTGATTGTGTGCATTTCATATTGCTTGGATTGCTTGTGTGTGTGTGCCTAACTTATACTCATCCAACAAGAGCTTCACATAGCACCTCAACCCATTTCAAGGGGAATCAAGGGGAGTTAGTCCAGAGCCTCGCAAGGGGAATTCGGCTACACTTGTTGTATTGTATTAGTTTGTGCATAATTTGCATTAGCTTCCGTCATTAGCGCACTTAGTTTTACAATTAGTTTTTAGATTAGCACTAACACCTATTCACCCCCCCCTCTAGGTGTTCTTTTTCAAGTCCTTCTTCAAGCACACAACCATCCACTTCCCAGTCTAAAGGAAAAGAGAAAGTTGATGAGCAAACATATAAGCCTGTTGTCCCATTCCCAAATAGGCTCACAAATCATAAGATGAATGCTCACATGGAGAAGATAAGAGAGATATTCAACCAAGTTCAAATCAATGTCCCTCTCCTTGATGCCATTCAACAAGTTCCATCCTACGCCAAGTTTTTGAAAGAAATGTGTACCAAAAAGAGAAAAGCAAATGTCCCTAAAAAAGTCTTCTTGGCTTCAAACATAAGTGAACTGCTCAATGGTCCAATCCCTGTGAAATACAAAGATCCAGGGAGCCCAACCATTTCTTGCATTATAGGGCAGACCACCATAAATAGGGCTTTGCTAGACTTGGGTGCGAGCATCAATCTTCTCCCCTTTTCCGTGTATCAGCAATTAGGGTTAGGCAACCTTCGCCCGACCCAAATGACGATACAGTTGGCTGACCGCTCTGTAAAGATTCCCAAGGGGGAGATTACAGATGTGTTAATACGGGTCGGGGAATTCATTTACCCCGTAGACTTTGTTGTTCTTGAAACACAACCCGTACAAAATCACAGAGCACAGACACCTGTCATTCTCGGACGACCTTTCTTAGCCACCGCAAATGCGATAATCAACTGTAGAAATGAATCGATGCGGCTAACTTTCGGAGATATGACAAAAGAGGTGAATGTTTTCCATCTGGGAAAGCAGCCAAGGGATTTGGACAATGACTCTTTCGAAGTAAACTTGATAGAGGGATTAACTAGTGAACATGTTGAGGAGGTTGAGTATGAGTCTGAAGAGGAATTTGAGTTGGAGTCTGATGACTTCAACCTTGATCAGATTGTTGAATCAAATGTTGAAAGGACCACTAATTCCATCCCTATTCTTCCCTTGAACCATGAACAACCAGTGATAGATCCTATCCCTTCTTCTGAGCTTAAGATTCTTCCCGACCATCTCAAGTACAAGTACTTGGATGAGAAGGAATCCTTTCCTGTAATAATTGCATCCAATCTCACTGAACAACAAGAAGAGGATCTCCTTTCTGTGTTAAGGGAAAATAGAGAAGCCATTGGTTGGACCATGGCTGATATCAAGGGGATTAGTCCTTCCATTGTTCAACATAGGATTCATTTGACAGAAGATGCCAAGCCTAAACGAGACCCACAGCGTAGACTTAACCCAATTATGCAAGAAGCTGTTAGATCTGAGATTTTGAAACTATTAGACAATGGGATTATCTATCCCATATCCGATAGTCAATGGGTAAGTCCAGTTCACGCTGTGCCTAAGAAAGCAGGATTTACTGTGGTGGAAAATGAGAATAAAGAATTGATACAAACACGTCTTCCAACGAAGATTCGAGTTTGTATTGATTACAGGAAACTGAACACTGCCACACGTAAAGACCACTTTCCACTTCCTTTCATTGATCAAATGCTGGAGAGATTGGCGGGACACGAGTATTACTGTTTCCTGGATGGATATTCAGGATATAATCAAATCCCAATTGCTCCCGAGGACCAAGATAAGACTACCTTCACCTGTCCTTTTGGAACATTTGCTTACCGAAGGATGCCCTTCGGTTTATGCAATGCTCCTGCAACGTTTCAACGTTGCATGTTGAGCCTTTTTTCGGACATGGTGGAGAAATTTTTGGAAATTTTCATGGATGATTTTTCGATTTATGGGGATTCCTTTGAGCAATGCTTGTACCATTTGAAGTTGGTGTTACAACGCTGTATGGAGAAAAATTTAACACTTAATTGGGAAAAGTGTCACTTTATGGTCAAGCAAGGAATCGTACTTGGGCACAAGGTATCAAGAATAGGAATCGAGGTGGACAAGTCTAAAGTGGAAGTCATAACGAAGCTTACTGAACCAACATGCTTAAAGGACATTAGATCATTTTTAGGGCACGCCGGCTTCCACAGGCGATTTATTCAAGGGTTTAGCAACATTGCAAGACCCTTAACAAATCTCTTAGGAAAGGATGTACCCTTTATATTTGATGAGGAATGTCAAAAATCGTGGAAAGAGCTTAAAAGTAGACTTGTCTCAGCACCGATCATCTCTGCACCAGATTGGACCAAGCCTTTTGAGATTATGTGTGATGCCTCTGACTTTACTATAGGCGCCGTTTTAGGACAGCGTATTGATAATAGGCAACACGTAATCTATTATGCTAGCAGAACGCTGAATGAAGCCCAACTCAATTATACAACTACTGAAAAGGAATTTTTAGCAGTTGTCTTTGCGTTGGAGAAATTTCGTCAATATCTGCTAGGGTCCAGGACTATTATTTTCACTGATCACTCCGCCCTAAAATACTTAATGCAAAAGAAGAATGCTAAGGCAAGACTGATTCGATGGATACTTCTTTTGCAAGAGTTTGATTTGGAGATTAAAGATAAAAGGGCGTTGAGAACGTGATAGCTGATCATTTGTCAAGAATCCCAAATGCACCTAAAGAGAGAATACCGATTAATGATGATTTTCCTGACGAGCATATTTTTGAGATGTGTGGAGATCCCTGGTATGCTGACATAGTGAATTACCTTGCTACCAGGCAAATACCTTCTCATTGGTCAGGCCAGGAAAAACACCGTTTCATGCGTCAAATGCGATTCTTCTTTTGGGATGACCGTATTTATTCAAATATTGTCCTGACCAAATCATACGTAGGTGCCTTCCTGAGGATGAACATCAGAGTGTTTTGACATTTTGTCACAAGTTAGCTTGCGGTGGACATTTTGGTCCACGGAAAACTGCTGAGAAAGTGCTTCAGAGTGGATTCTACTGGCCCACTCTCTTTAAGGATGCATATACTTTTTGCAAGCTATGTGATAAGTGTCAAATGACGGGTCGTATCACACAGAGAGATATGATGCCCCTCACACCCATCTTGGAAGTCGAAATTTTTGACTTATGGGGCATCGACTTTATGGGACCCTTTCCTCTGTCCTATGGTAACCAATACATTTTGGTAGCCGTAGATTATGTTTCCAAATGGGCTGAAGCAATTCCAACAAGGACAAATGACAACCATGTTGTCATCAAGTTTTTACGAGAAAACATCATCTCTCACTTCGGAGCCCCCGTGCGATAATAAGCGACAATGGGAGTCATTTTTGCAATAGGGCTTTTGAAGCCTTGATGCGTAAATATTCTATTACTCACAAATTATCCACGGCTTACCATCCTCAAACCAATGGGCAAGTTGAAGTCACGAATAGACAAATAAAACTCATTTGGAGAAAACTGTAGGACAGAACCGTAAGGATTGGTCCATCAAACTCACTGATGCCTTATGGGCATACAGGACCGCTTACAAGACTGTCTTCGGTATGTCTCCATATCGAGTTATATTTGAAAAACCTTGTCACTTGCCTGTTGAATTAGAACACCGAGCTATGTGGGCTTTAAAGCAGCTAAACTTGGATTTGGATAAAGCCGGTGCTTTAAGGAAGTTGCAGATATCCGAGCTTGAAGAGTTAAGAAACGAAGTATATGACAATGCTCGGATCACGAAACACAGAACCAAGCTTTTTCACGATAAATCCATTCACCGGAAATTTTTTGTCGTAGGACAAAAGGTTCTGTTGTATAATTCATGACTCCACATTTTCCCTGGTAAATTGAGAACCAGGTGGTCAGGGCCATTCATTGTTCAAAATGTCTTCTCACATGGTGCGATTGAGATTCTTGACCCGAATAATGGCAACAAATTCACTGTGAACGGTCAACGTTTAAAGCCATTCCTTACCACCGATTCCGTGTCACACGAAGTTCATGAATTGGGTCTTTTTGACCCAGTTTATCTGTGACCATTCCATCTGTATAGTTTCCCGAGTTTTTCTGCATATCATTTTGGGACCATTTTTTGTAAATAAAATTTTATAAAAAAATAATTAAAAAATAATAATAATAATAATAAGAGACTTTTCCTAGGATTTTACCTCTTTTCCTAGGGTCATCTTCATTTTCCAATTCTTTACCCTAGGTTTGTAAATATACCTTTGACGTAGGGGTAAAATTGGAAATGTCATTCTACCTACCCCCTATAAATGCTCTCTTCACCTACCCTTCCTCCCTCAAACACAGACTTACCCTCAGATCTAAACTCCTTCTTCCCGAAGCCGACCTCTGAAATTTTTCCCTTCACCCGGATCCTCTGAACTGCCGCAATTTCCCATCCTTAGCCGCAGCTCCACCGCACTCCGGCCACTTCTGGCGCCCAGAAAATTTCTGGCCAGCTGATTTATTCTTCTGGTGGCAGATCCAGAGCCATTCTTCCAGATTCTGTCCCGGGTGCCTTCTGCACATCTGTTTTTGGATTTCCCCCCACGATCTCCGGGGGTGGTTTGATTTCTCATACTTAAATCCTTTGCTTTAATTTCATTATCATACATGGCCCCGAATTTGTTTGTAGAAAGGGATTTTCCATACTTTTGAATGATAGTGGGGGGTATGGGCACATCTTTGTGGATAGAATACGTGCATGGAATTGGTACTCTTTGGTCTATGATAACAATGACTACAATGTATATTATTGCCCTGATCTTGTCACTACTTTTTATAATTCAATTGATCATGCATCTGTGAATTTTGACACGCACCAATTTGTAGTACACATGCCATTTGGTGACATCTTTGTCACAATCCCACTCATTGCTGAAATCACTGATGTCCCCATTCATCCCCACCATAGCGACCCCTTGCCATTGCTAGATTACATACCCATCATGGGGGTCCGCTGTACAATTCAGGACTGTGGGCTTAAAGCCAACACGACTTTTTGAAATGTTCATTGCATTGGACGCTGGGTCCAACGCAACATTTTTGGGTTTGACCATCAATCTTCTTTAACAGACCCGTGTTACAAATAATCCATGATTTAACGACACATAACCACACGGTCTGTTTGAATAGGGCCATCTTCCGTGCCATTCTTGAACATTCCTCCCGCACTCGGGGTCCAAAGCATTCCCATTCAATCTTAATCACACGTCTGTGTAAACAGTTCATATCAGACGCTGTCTTTAATACATTTGACCGAGTGCCTGTTACTGTAGAGAGACCCACAAGCTCATATAATGGTTGCTTGCAGGCGCTCTGGACACCCAGTGCCCAGCCTGAGGATGTACCTGTGGAGTCCTCTTCGGAGGAAAGCCTGGAGGAGATAGATGAGCCACAATTCTGGAGGCAGGACCCCCAACTGAGTCACGAACCTTCATGTCCACCATGTGGAAGGGCATGAAGAAAATCTTTAGGGGACAGGTCCGGCTTAGGAAAAAGGTAGAGGAGCAATCCTCTAGATTAGAAGGTATGGAGGCAGCGTTGAGGAGATCACAGTCGGCTGGACCTAGCACCACATCGGGTCCAAAGCGACAGAGGGAGTAGCCTTATCCTTTACCTATTTCATGCATCATTTCATCTTTCATACATTGAGGACAATGCATGAGATAGGTATGGGGGGGTAGATGCTAACGTAGGATTTTTCATTTTCTTTTTAGGCCTTTTATTTTTTAGGATTTTCACTTTCTTTTTAGGTTTTACCTTTCTTTTTAGATTTTACTTTTCTTAGAAAGATATAAAAAAAATATATAAAAAAAAGAAAATTCTTGATCCATGTTTAAAGTATCAAACTTGAAATTTAGGGATTAAGGAAGCTCTTAACTAAGATTTCTAATTATAAGTTGAAAAGAAGAGTTTTGTTAGATTTTTAGGTTAAGTAATAAAGGATTAGAAAAATTACTAGATTTTAATTCTTTCTTTAGATATATACATTAAACATATTGAAGGATTAATCAAAGACTTTGTGATTTTAGTTACATATATATATAATAAAAAAAATATATAATATGTATTAAAAAATATGTATATAAATAAATAAGAAATACTTAGCCACTGATTAAGCTGGTTAGTCGTGCCTCAAGAAGCATTACCGATCACGCCTAAAGGTGGCTAAGTCCTTAAATTCCTTCGTGGCCTAGTTTACTTGAGTCATCGAACCCGAGGGATGTTTTCTCATCTGGTGCCCTAAGACCGTCTGGCTTGGGAGTCATCGGTAAGAGACTCGTTACAAGGGTAAACTAGAAAGCCTAAGGATGCTAAGGAAATGTAAATAAATAAAAATTGTATATAAAAAAAGAAAAAAAATATATATTATATATATAAGTAAATAAATGAACTTAGTCTAAGAAAGATCCTTCATATTTATAGATGTATATATCTTAGGATTGATGCAAAATCCGATTTTTGATCTTTTCCCTAAAATCTTAACCTAAATTGAAAACAAAATTCCAAATAGACGCTTATAAGAGGAATGACAAGTTTAGAGTAACCTGAAACCTATAGCTCAAGTTAGAATCTTTAAAACATGGATCAAAATTTTCACTAACCCTTTTATTTTTCTTTATGGATTTTGTGGGTGCAATCCGCTAAAAAACCTCAGGAGACAACACTCCTCCTCTAGGGTAACCTAGAGGTTTAACGGCTTGTTGCACATGCTCAGTGCAATCGTGTCACCTACGAAAGTGGTGTAATAAATTAGTTAGGATTTTCTTTCTTTTTCTTTTTTGCTCGAGGACGAGCAAAAGCTAGGTATGGGGGTGTGATTGTTATACATATTTGCATATTTTGCCACTTCCATACCATGCATATTGTATATAAAAATGTGATTTTTAATCCTTTTCTCTCTATTTTTGCAAGTCCACAAATTAAAAGAGAAAAAGCCCAAAAATCTCTTTAAATTAGCAATAATTAAAGAGATTAATTCAAAGCCCAAAAGAGCCCAAGATTTGAATCTAGAATCAGGAGAGATCCGCGCGCCAACTCGATCTTCCAGAAGGCCACGTGGATAACAACCTCGCAACTAACTCACAACAGAAAATCTGCCTCAACGGCCCAGATTTTGCCGCCAAATCCAGGCTTTTCCCGCGTATCTGCGGCAGTTAGGAGTCTGTTGGAGCCCAGATTTTGCGCCAACGGCCAGGGCTCTAGATCCTTTTCACTGAGGGCTATAAATAGAGGACCAGGGTCTGCACGAGAGAACAGAGAAGAGAGAGGAGAAATTAGGGAAAACTCTTGTATTTTGTTTTAGTATTCTCCTAGGTTTTAGTCTCCATCTTCTTCCTCCTAGAGATTTTGTCAAAGAGAGAAAGAGAGTGCTGTTGAAAGCTTGTAAGCAAGGAGGTGACATTACTTGTAAGTAAGGATTAATCAAAGCTTCATTCTTCTCTTTGCAAGCTCTAGTACATTGCTCTACTTTGCTTTACTTTCTTGTTTTCATTCTAGTGCATTTCCATTGCTTTACTTCTCCTTGCTTTACATCATGAATTGTTACTTTGTTTCTTGTGTAATGGATAGCTAAATCTCTATTGCATGGCTAGCTAACAACTTACCTAGCTAACTTCTATCTCTTTGGATGATTGCAAATTTCTATACTTGCATTGTTAGAGTTTCTTTGCTTTCCAAGGAAGTAGAGTTGCTTTCCCTTGGTAAATGCTTGTTCAAACTCCATATGACTCATGTGTGCCTCATTTAGAGCCTTGTCTAGAACAAGAGCCTTGATGGAACATGGAGATGGATCACCAAACATGTGCTACTTGTAGAACAACTTCTTTACTTCAAGCTAATTTGTTGTTATGTCTTGAATGTTTAAATGAATGTTGATTCTTCTAACTTAGCATCCCTTGAGTACCAATCTTAGAGTTCATCATTGAAAATCTATCTAGAGAGCCAATGAATCAATATGAGGCTTCAAGCTAAGAACAAGAGAACACTCATCTTCAAAACGGTAAAGTACTTGAACAAACAAGCAAAGTAATCTCTATTTCCAATGAATCAACATGAGGCAATCAAGCATCACCATTGAGTATAGTAAGTTAGTGAAGTAAAGTTAGCTAGCCATGTACTTTCTCATCTAAAGTTTTCCAACATCTTTTTACTAGATTCTTTTCTTAAGCAATACACTTCGCCAAAGTTCTTTTGATTTCTTTTCCATCATGCACAAATCATCCACTTCTTCTATTTTCTTTTCCATGTTTCTTGCATTTGTGTAAATAACAAAGAAGAATCTTCGTTTTCATTTCTTCACTCCGAACCGTAAAACTTCCAACTTGAGCTCTCCTCGAGGATCAACCCGGTATAGCCATTGCTATAGCGGAGATTGGAAAGGATATATTAACCATCTTAAATACATTGTGAAGTGATCTAAGCACTGAGGTTGACTCTAAACCTTTCCTCTTTCATTGAATATTTGTGTAATAACTTCACACTATCCTTCCCTAATCAATCTCTTATGCGACCTTGGTCGGAGTTATATAACTTATATTTTAGACGTGTGATATCTAAAAAATATTTATATTCATGTAATTCGTGTAATTGTTTTTTGTAGGATATGAATGCACATGGAGAAATGTCTGGAAGCTCAGATAAGTTTATAGGGAAACAGTTCATGTCGGATATGGAAGCATACAATTTCTACAATTCTTTTGCAAGGAATAGAGGTTTTAGTGTGAGAAGAAAAGGTACAGATAAGTCACGGAAGCCTCCTTATGAGATTATTTGCAGAAAATTTTGCTGCAATAAGGAAGGTGTGAAGAAATTGTGTGACAAAAGATAAGAGGGGCTTACAGTGCATCGTCGAATTGACACTAGAGTAGCTTGTCCTGCTGTGATGCATGTCCGTCTTCATTTCTTTTTGACAGAAGACGTTGGGTTATCACAAAATTTGTTGATACCATTCACATGAGTTATCAAGCCCGGATAAGGTACATCACCATTACTCTCACCAGACTCATCGTTCAAAGATTAGCAGAAGCATTATGAGCAATCTGGTTGATGTGGAAATGCGGCCTTCAAATATTTCCCGCGTTGTGAATGCAATGAGCCAGGGAGAAGGCTGTGAAGAAGTGAGCCCACAACAAGTTATTGATTTTACTCGTCAACGTAGAAATAACTGCGGCCATGAGTTTATTGCTATTATCAAATATTTTCAAGAGAAAGCCGAGACCGATCCAGAATTCTTCTTTTCAAGTGAAGTCGATAACGCGGGCACACTTAGAAGCATTTTTTGGGCTGATGGAAGAGCTATTTCCTCGTATCTGAGGTTCTGTGATGTGATCGTTTTTGACATAACATACAGAACTAATCACTTGAGCTTGCCATTTGCTCCATTCACTGGAGTAAATCATCACCGGCAGTCAATTTTGTTCGGCTGTGCATTGCTTGCTGATGAGCAGAGGGATACGTTTGTTTGGCTATTCTAAAAATGGCTCAAGTGCATGCATGGAGTTGAACCGAAGCTGATTATTACTGATCAGGATGCGGAGATTGGTGACGCCATCAAGATTGTTTTTCCAACTTCTAGGCACCGTTACTGTTTCTGGCATGTGCGGAAACATATTACTGAGCAACAAATCCCAATGATAAACAAGTATGGAGAAGATATGGTCTCCGATTTTCATGCTTGGTACACCTCCCGTGATATAAGCACTTGTGAGGAACGATGGCGTCTGATGAATGAAAAATATCATTTAGAAGAAGAAGAAGATAGTTGGTTGTTGAAGATGTACAGGCTTCGTGGACATTGGGTTAATGCATATCTCAAGGATGTTTTCTGTGCTGGAATGACAACCAGTCAGAGGTCCGAGAGTATTAATTCCTTCTTTGATGGTTTTGTTAATGCAAACACGAAACTAGTAGAATTTGTTCACCAATATGATAAAGCTATTGCTGCCCGTCGTACATCTGAATCTCTTCAAGATTTTCGGGGTTTGAATTCTGTGCCCAATTGTATATCGAATCCATATGAGATACAGGTTTCGAAGTTGTATACACCGAAGATTTTTCAGTTGTTCCAAAAGGAATGGGCAGTTGTAATGACACTGTTTTCAGAAGAGGTGGAACACGACAAACCTGGATCAACATATTTGGTTGGTAATTTTTCAGAATCAAAAGACGGCTGGGAAAAGGTCAGTTATGATAAGCGTGAGGAACTTCATGTTTCTTGTAGTTGCTCGTTATTTGAAACAGAGGGTATCCTATGTAGACATATTCTGTGTATTTTGTGGCGCAATCACGTTACACATATACCGGAATCATATATACTTCAGAGATGGAGGTTGGATGCTCGTTACAAAAACGTTGCAATTGAAAATGGCATCAGGCCTTTTCCCAGTCAAGGTACTCTACGGACGGCTAGATTGTGGACAATTCGTTCAAAATTTAATGCAATTCTTGACATGGTCACTGATTCTGATATCCATCTTTCAAAGTTGGAGGCTTTTTTGGAAAGTTTTGCCCAAGAAACCACTAGAGAATACAGAGCCATGTCAGGAAATGATCATTCATCACAGCCTAAAACTACAGTTGGTTCTAGTGGATCCGTTGTCGTATTGCGAGATGGTGAAGAATTGAGTATACGTGATCCAATTGGTCCTGTACCAACCAAGGGGAGGCCTAGAGCTGCATCCAGGCTTAAGTCTGGTTTTGAAGATTCTATATATCAGAAGGAAGTTAAGCATCGAAGATGTGGTAACTGCCAAGAGCTGGGCCATTACAGGACTGGTTGTCCGTTACTGGTATTACATTAATCCTGTTAATCATTTTTTTATAATGATGTATCTTTAAAATTCTTACTATTTCCTTTTTAATGGCAGAAGAAGTAGGTTTGGGTTGCCTCCATCTTGAAGGAACAAAGACTTCAATTTTTTCATGAAGTGCGACCAGGGTCGCACAGTGTAGAGAGATTCATGTCGCAGTCTGCCACTGGCGTGTCATTATAATCAGATTTATTATCATTCTTTGATTTTTACTGTATTATTTTTGTAAGTAGTTGTACTTTAAAGTTTTACTACTACAAAATTCTCCTACATTGTTTATTTTTTTGTGTATATAATGTAGACAGAGACTTTGGCCGCAGTGTACATGGTTAATTGCGACCAAGGTCGCAGTGTTGTTATTGATAAAGAGGGCCAGCAACTGCAATCTAGGGTCGCAGTACATTGACTGCGACTTAGGTCGCAGTACGTTAGGTAGGTGTTTCCTTTAAATTAACACGCATAGCGACCAAGGTCGCAGTGTTGTTGATTAAGACTGCGGCCAGCAACTGCGACCAAAGTCGCAAACTTCATTTTAAAATTAATTTCGGGTGAAATAATCTAAAGTTTCAAAATCTCTTTCTTATTTGCGAACATGGTCCAAAGATTTTTAAAAAAAATAAAAAAGACTTAAACGGAAATAAATCTGGAAAAAATTTAAAACCATTATAATACAAAACCCTAAAAATTATTCTATATTTTTGTTCTTCATTTCTGACTCTTGTCTGATCCTCCTATGAACTATTAAATTTGTTTTTACATATAGTATGTGATGATGCACTGCGACTATGGTCGCACTACCACGACTATGGTCGTAGTACTTAACGAGAGCGATAGTATAATCGCAGTTTACGTATTATTTTATATTTTTTGCTCTTCATTTCTGACTCTTGTCTGGTCCTCCTATGAACTATTAAATTGGTTTTTTACATATAGTATGCGATCATGGACTGCGACTATGGTCGCAGTACACTCGACTGCATTTTTCTTGATGATTTTTTTCCTAAGTTAATATAATAACGGTGAATAAGTACTGATTCTATAGTCGCAGTTTACGTATGTTTTTATATATTTTGCTTATAAAGTATGAATTATTTTTACTTATTGCGTGCGTAATAGCACTGCGACTATGGTCGCAGTGTTTAAGAACAGCAGTCGCAGTTTAATATGTAATTAAAAGAGCTTATAAGTTAATATAGTGAGAAAGAGACCTTACAAAAAAAGAGAATTAAAAGCTTTGAAAAGAAGACAAAATAAGGTTGAATATCAGAAGATCAGGAAATCCTAATCCTCGTCATTATCACCATCATAAGCAGATTCGTCATCTTCATTCTTCTGCTCTTCCTGTTCATCAATTATTTCCTCATCATCTTCCTGTTTTTGAGGTTTTTTTGTTTCACCGATAAACTCCCAGAATGGATCGTCTCTATCAAGCTCTTCGTCTGACTCGTTGCGAGAAAGCGAGCCTACAGCATCAGAGGACATGCTTTCATCAAGCATGTCTCCGTCAAGTGGCAAAGGAATAATGTCTTCCTCACTAACCCACATGAAATCTTCATTATTCTCATGAATAGGAGGATCAGTTAATACATTATTTGATGTAGTGAGATAGTCAAAAGGATGAAGTCCAGACTGGTATCAGATTCACTAGAATATCCTGAAGAAAAAGGACCGGTGGGGGAACGATTGAAGTTGAAATCTAAGTGTTCAGAGGAAGAAGATGGGAAAGACATGATTCAAGAATGAATTGTTTTTTGGAAGTTTTTGAAATCAAATTGAAAAGGAAGAGCAAAAATATAGTTTCTAGGTATGAGATAATATATTAGTTGCAAGCATTATATAAAGGTCAATATTGTGGAAGAACATGAATAGTAATAATAATTGTTACAGGTTAGGGTTGAGTATGGTAGGAAGTGGTAAAAAAAATTAAATATTTAATTGAAGATTTATTGCTAGAGAATCCGAAGAGTTTCTTTTTGCCAGATGTTTAATACTTGAAGTACAAATTAACTTTTTATAGAATTGTTTGCCTATATCTTTAGATTACGTATGGTGCACATCTTTCCTTTATCGATATTAATATTATTGCATATCTTTTTTCTAGACTGTTGTTGTATCACGGTAGATAGAATATTAATTACTTCATTTAATTCAGTGTAATTAATATAGTATTTTTATAAGATGTGATGTACGCGAACTGATCTCAGGGTCGCATGGCTAATCTACCTTTTAAAAATATAAAAAATCTCTTACATAAGGCATGCGAAAGAAGATTGCGACTTTGGTCGCAGTACTGAAGGAGGTCGCATTGCTGTACGATAGAATGCGACTAGGGTCGCAGACGTTATATAAAAAAGTTTTTGTTATACTATGACTGCGACTAGTGACTGCGACTGTGTCGCAGTTGTCATATAAAATGCTGTACGATAGAATGCGACTAGGGTCGCAGACGTTATATAAAAAAGTTTTTGTTATACTATGACTGCGACTAGTGACTGCGACTGTGTCGCAGTTGTCATATAAAATGTTGTATGATAGAATGCGACTAGGGTCGCAGACGTTATATAAAAAAATTTTATTATACTATGACTGCGACTGTGTCGCAGTTGTCATATAAAATTTAAAGTTATATTGTATTAAGTCTGCGACCATGGCATGTTTTTTAAATTTTCAATGCTTCTGCTTATTTTACATTATGTTGATCCAAATTTTTTTTAATTATATTTTTCGATGTAGTAAAATTACGAATTTTATAACTGTAGATATATTCAACTAAAATTTTGTTTGTTGATGACTTTATTCTAGTTTAGAATTAAAAAAGGGGTATTTTTGTCAATTTGTTTCACGATTGTTTAGGCGGGATCTCTTTTGATTTTTTTGGCGCCTACACTCTACGGCCGATATGTGGCATATATTCAGCCACGTCCCGCCGGCTGAGAAACTCTCTCAGCCTGCCGGCTGAGGTACAGTAACCCCTATATATATATATATATATATATATATATATATATATATATATATATATATATATATATATATATATTTCAAACTTATCTAATCATCTTTCGCATAAATACTAAGGCTTGCTTTGGTCAAATCACCTAGCTAATCAATAATTAGATTTGTTTATCTTTTATATATATATTTTTTCTTTTTTCTTTTCTTTTTTAATAAAAGGCATAAGAATCTTTATTTTTGAACCCTAAGTGTGTTAAGTGTATGAAGTGTGCATATTTCATTAAGGTAAAGATCAAGACTAAATTACTTTGACAAATTATCTTCCTAACCCTAAAAATCAAATAAATAATCTTATTTTGACCAAGTATAAGAAATCCTAATTTGGATTTTCCTATTCCTTAAAATTGACTTAATTTCTTACAAAAATTATGTCAAAATATTTTTTCTATTATCAAAAAGTTTTTAAAAGTAAAGAACATGTTAAAAAAAATTGTTTTTTTTGTATTTAATAAAAAGAAAAACCTAAGTTATGTTAGAACCCTCCCCCACACCTATCTCATGCATTGTCCCCATGTATGAATTAATGCATAGATGCATGAAAAAGAAGAAAGGGAAGGAAAATACTACCTTAAGGTGGTGGTTCCGGTGGTGGTCTGATTGGTCCACGAAATGCGGCCCAATCGACTTTTCGTGGAGTTCGGAGGAACCCACCAAAAATTTCTCTAATATAACCACTAAAATGATGTATATGTGAATTATTTTATTAAAAATTTAACCCCATCTAATTTTCAAATTTCATAATTAATTTCGGAATCAATTTTGTCAACCGCCTTGTCCCAAAATGGAGTTTGAAAAGATGGAATGATTGACTTGGACTTTGAAAGTATGGGAACTAATACCGACTCAGAAAAATGACTTAAGTCAAGTAAAGGTTCAGGAGTCGAGATTGGTTCAAGAAGGGGGTCCAAATCAAGAAGTTGAAACTTAAGTCCACATTCATTTTCCCACAATGGAATGTGACTTAATATTGGTGATTCAAGTTCAAGAATGACAGGTGTGGGAATAAAAAATGACTCTAAAATATTACTCAAGTCGGGTAACAAAACAGGAGTCAATATTGATTCGAGAATTTGAACTGGATCACAAATTTGAGAATCTAGGTCACATTTCTCATTGAGTTCAATTTAATAAAAATGAGAACTTGCCAATTTGTCAATGGGACTTTCAAAAGTATGAAATTGGTCAAGTTCAATATGATGATCACCAAAGATGGGTGATTCAATTTCATGATGAATTGGCACAGGATCCAATGTTGACTCGGGAAGAAGATTGAAATCAGGTGAAGATACTGGAGTCATTATCGAATCAGGAAGTAGAATTGAATCACTAAGTTAAGGTTCATGATCATATTCATTTTCAAGTTCAATTTCAAGAAAGGGATAACTTGCCAAACTGTCAATGTCACTTTCAAAATTTGGAGTTTGGGCAAGTTCAAATGATAGTGCTAAAATGGAACCTTGTTTTCCAAAACAACATGACTCTTCGGCTCTAACAGAATGGTTAGCGACATCAGAAATGGTCAAACGGTGAGAACGTAGAGTTTGGATCATCATATCTATGTCATGATTACGAGCGTTTTGAGCCTGAGTCATGGCTTCAAGCATCTTTTCATAGTTGATTGGTTCATCATTTTGTTGCGATTGGTCTTGAAAAGGTGAAGTGTTATTTTGGAAGTTGTTGTGAAATTGTGAGTCCGTCAGATTTTGTGATTGTTGTTTGGACTCACGCATACTCATTTTCAAAATTGATGGTTTTCTATTTTGGACTGATGGAACTGAGTATAAATCTTGGAAATATTGTGGACAAGTTGGATAAGGAGGACAAATTGGTTGAAAATTGGACTCGGGGGAGGTGAATCCCCATTGACTCTGTGAAGAGTTGAAATTAGTTTGGAAATTATGGTCATAAGATTGGGGCATGGGTTATATTGATTCGGATAAGACCAATCCGGCACACTATATTGGTTAAAGTTATGATATGCCGGTTGGTAATATCCGAAAAAGAAGTTGGTGTGTAATATGGTTTACCATTAAAATTGAAAAAATTACTATTATAAGCCATATCACACAAGAAATGTCAAACACGAAAAAAAAGAAAAACAAACAAATAAGCAAATAAATAAAAAAATTCTAAACTAAGTTAGGGTAGACCTTTAACCTAGACGACTCCTAACTGATTCGACTGTCCACGGGAGGTATAATACAGACTTTGACCACAAGCTAATCAGCCAGGTCAGGGCAAGATTGGTGGGAGGTATTCGCGCAAAAGCGACGGACCTAATTAAGCCAAACCACCAGCCTTCGGGGTTTCGCCCCTCAATCCCTTTTCTTAGACACTGATTTGGCAGGAGTCAAATTCCAACACCTCCCCTTTAGGATAATCTCCTAATTGAGTCTGAGATGTCCCTAGGGCCAACGTCTACTCATTTTTAGTTAGGCTTGGGTTAGTAAGTGAGGAGATTGTTTGTGAGCTAAGGGAGGGTAATGACTTCCCCACCTTATCTTGTTTATAGGACAAGACATTAATATTGATTGTGCAAAGTGTGCAGGATAAAGAAAAGTAACATTCAACAAACAAATAATCACTCAAGAATGTTTCCTAAACTATATGCCATGCAAACGTACCTTTTGCTCCAGCACTCTTCAACAGTAATGTAAAATGTAAATGAATTAGACACGTGCCTAAATGCAAAGTCTAAACCGTTTTAGCATTTAACAAACATCATTTTATTGTTGAGGTTAGAAAGGAAGTACAGTGAGACAAACAAGGAAATTAATAGCTACAGATATTAAACTTTGCAATTCAGCTAACCTGTAGAAAATACATGTTAGTAATTCACTCAGATTGCCACAGGAATGTAGCAAATCTGAGGGCTTCTTGGCTCTGCTTTCTTAAGTAGAGTCCAAGGCCACTTATATGCCCATTGCAGCAAAAGTTCCTTATTGTTAAATCTGTATACCAAAAACTAAGAAGAAGGTTAACCAAAAATGTAAACTTTAATGAGAATTACTTACCGTCCCTCCCCGGCAACGACGCCAAAATTTGATTGAGTTGGAACCTGCACACAAGAATACAGAATTTCAGAACTAAGAATGAAAAGTGCAAGTTCGTCAATTCTACCGCAATAGCAAGTGGCTATGCGGGTCGTGATCCACAAGGAGGGACTAGCGATGGGAGCTTTGTTTAGCAAGTTCTCTTTTAGGTTACAAAATATGGTTACAGTTCTTCTTTAGTTCTTTAAAAGAAAAAGGAAAAATTAGGTTAAAGTGAGTTAGGAAGAAGATGGTAGATTAAGAAGATGGAAAAACTAGAAATGATATGTACAAAGAAATGGAAAAGGAATGATAAAAGAAGTGGTCGATTGTGATGTTCTAAACTAAAAAATAAAAAGAAAAGAAAGGAACTAAAAGTTACTTACCCCTTTTTGTGCTCATATACCTTTGATTCGTAGCTACGACTTACCTTGTCTTTGAAGGCGATCAAGCATGGCGTGTTGGATCTTCCCCATTCCCGATCTACACTAAGAATAAAAGGGCAAGCTATACTAGTAAGAGAATGGTTGTTCATCACCATAAGCCATCAAGGGCAGTTGCAATGACGAAGCAGTCTCGAGGCTAACAGATTCACTTGGATTGCAACACATTAGAGGAGATTAAACGAAAATAAGAGTAAAGAAGAAAAAGTAACTTTGATTCAATTCAAATAATAATAAAAGAAGAGATCACTTATACCGGTATCACCTACAGTACAAGCTTGCTCTCATTCCTCCATAAAAATATCATCTCCTCTCAGTTACATAAAGAAAATAAAAATTACATGAAAGAAAAATATCATTCTCGTTACAGCTCCAGAATTATGATAAAACGGCCTTTGATCTTTGGCTTCAACCGCTTGATTTGGGATGATTCATTTCAACTTGTTTTCAACCTCTCTTATTTGCCAAGATTTGTCCTGGTTCCCTGATGTCGAATTTATTCTGATTTAATTCAGAATTTCATGGCTTTTGGGCTCATTTCTCTTCACTCTCCTTTAGGAATGGGCCTGCAAATAAATTAAACAATAATTTGAAAAAAGCATAGTTTATTTTATAATAAGTATGAGAATATGATAATAAATGTGCAATCTTAGCGACCGATCACTCCAATCTCTCAGGACAATGCCAACCTTCACAAAATTGATGAAGAAGGGTATCTCATTCATCCGGGATTATGTTTTCCAATAAGAGTTTGAGGAAATCAAGCAGTACCTCACACATCCGCCTGTCCTTACAGCTTCAGTGTCAGGAAAAACTTTCCTGATATATGTTCGAGCTATGGGTCATTCTCTAAGAGTTTTACTAGCCCAAAATAATGATAGAGAAATGAGCAAGCAATCTACTACCTGAGTAGAACTATGATCGGAGCTGAACATCGATAAAACCCAATCGAAAAAGAATGTCTCACATTGGTGTTCGTTGTCTAGAAGATGAGACACTACCTGGTAGACCAAATCATACATGTTATATCAAATGTCAATCCTTTAAGATAGCTTATAACGAAGCCATCATCGTTGAATGGTCGATTGGCGAAATGGGTTATATTGCAATAAGAGATGTAATTTCTGTCACAAAAAGTTGTGATGGGACAGTCAGTGGCAAATTTCTTGGCTGAACATCCAGATTCAAGAACAAGCAAACTTTATGAAGATCTCCCAGATAAGATCGCTAAAGTTTGCATGACCCAAATGTCTTATGAAAAATAGGTGTGGTAACTCTTCTTCGATGGGGCATCAAGAACAAGTCTTTGAGGAAATATCTTAGCGGGAGTGGGGGTAATATTTGTCTCCCCACAGAACTATGTAACTCCTAATGCATTCTCACTAACTGAGCTGTGCTCTAACAGTGTAGCAGAATACAATGCTCTCTTGATTGGGATGCAAATCGCATATGAAATTGGCGTTATAAATCTCAAAGCATACGGCAATTTAAAGCTCATCGTTAGTCAGGTTCACGGGAAGTACGAAGTCAGGCATGAAGACTTAATACCTATCACAACGCAATCATCTACATGGCGGAGAAATTCAGAAACTTTTACATGATTGAGTAAGAGAATTTTAAATAAAGAAAAAGTTAAAGTTTGAAAATTCTTAGTCTCTTCTCAATATAACCATGTAGTAAGGGCTAGACGGGTCGATCCACAAGGAAGAATGCGATGGAAGCTTTTCGAAACGAATTCTCTAACAAATAGCTTGGAAAAAAGAATTATGATTGTAAGACAAAACTATAAATAAAAAAACAGGCATAGCCAACTATTCATCTTACACAACCTAACACTAGTCTATCAAGAATAAATATCATATTGAACCTATAAAGATTGACCCTAGATTGTTGCTTCAAACTCAAAAAAGAAAAGTAAGACAAAGTAAACCCTAATTATAATACACTAGATAAAATTAAGCATTGGTTTATCGAAGTCTCAAAGTATAGCTTAAGAAAAGTGTTTTAACTTAACGTTAAGCCATCAAAGCATCTAAGTATAAATCAAGAATAATTATTAAATAGTATACCCTAAAGCTAGTTCAGCTCAATTCATTACTAATCTTCAAGAATTATTTACTGACCCTAGGATTTCTAAGATGCATAAAGTTCAATCAATTTATTCTTATAGATCTTGGTTTTAGTTGGTGAAGAAATTAGCAAGCTACTAAAGAATTAGTTACACATATTCATGGTGGAATTAAGCATGATATTTAAAGGTTGTATAAAAGAGACGAAATTAGAATTAAAGAAACACAAATAAGAATAGCAATAAAGGAGATTGAAAGAAAATAAGGACCTTTTATTGAATCTGTCACCAACTCAGTATAAAGCCTTCTTCTCTCTTCAATTCTTCTTCAAAGTAGAAAAAAATTAGAAAAACACAAGTAAAATTCGGAAAGAAAGAGGATCTAAAGAAACTAAGCTTGAGCTTCTGAGATTTGCCCTTTCTCTATTTCTCTGCAGGGGTATTTATAGAGAATTTGAGAAGTAGCATCCTAGTACAACTCCTCTACTAAAATGCTGCACTAACCGACTCCAAAGGGCCGCGAAAACGCAGCTTTTGCTGTGTTTCCACGGCAATAGCGTGGATTCTAGCCACGTGCTTTGGTGCATGGCCTACTCTGGTCCGTCCATATGGTGATCTACCCTCAGAATCTTCAGTTTATCTCTGAATTTTGAAATATAACGATCTTCTATATAACTTGGAGATCAAGTTATCTATAATTTCGAGTTAAATTCAGATTTTCTTCCTTTTATCTTCATCTTGTTATGGACGCAACCAGATTTAAATAAGCGTCCACCTCTAATCTTTAATTAGGATGAGGATTCATCTTATTCTACCCTTCTTCTCCTTTAGATTTTAAATTAAATTAATTTAAAACCCAAATTTAAATGACAGGGAAAAGATGCTTCCTTTATCTTCCCAATTAATCTTTATTTGAATAATTCTTGTGGGCTTTTGGGCTTCTTTTGGGTTTTCTCTTAGATTATAGAGGCTTGCACATCACTAAATAATAAATAAATTAAATAGTAATGTTTAACAAAAATTAAGCAAGAAAATGTAAATAATAATATGCATTATTGATGACCAATTATACCCCCACACCTATCTTTTTGTTCGTCCTCGAGTAAAAATAAATTAATTAATTAAAAAATGAATCTAACTATCCTAATATCACTTTCGTAGGAATCACGATTGCACTTGCACGTGCAACAAGTCGTTAAACCTCTAGGTTACCCCTCGAGAACGAGTGTTGTCTCGTAAGAATTTTAGTGGATTACGCCCATAAGATCCATAAAGAAAAAAAAATAAAATGTTAATATTTTTAAATTCATTATTGAAAGAGAAGAATATTTGAAATAATTTTTGAAGAAATCAAGTGATCTATAAGTATTAGGATTGTCAAATTATTCATTCATAAACTTAGTCTCAATGCAAATATTTATTATCAATTTAAGTTAGGATTAAAACTGAATTTCTCACTTAGTCTATTATTTTACCCTAAGTCATATGCATCATTGTGACCATGTATTGTTGACTTAGAAATTTTCAACTCCAACTCTTATGCCTCATAATTTTATTTCTTTTATTATTTTATATATTATTATAGTAATAATATTTCCTAGTTCTATTAGGCTTTTTAATTTGCCCATGTAACAAGTTTTAGGTTGATGACTCCCAAACCGGACGATTTTAGGGCACCGAGTGAGAAAACGCCCCTAAGACTAAAAACTCGAGCAAACAAGGCCACAAAACTAAGGATTTATGTAAAATCACTTTTAGACGTGAATATTTATGCTTCATGAGACACAATTATCTAGCTTAATCAGATGATCTTTATTTATTATATATCTTTTTTATATTCTCTCTTTTTTTTAATTAGGCACAAGAGTTTTGTTTCAAATCCTAAGTGTGTAAGTGTTTTGAGAATACATATTTCATCAAGGTAAAAATATCAAGACTAAATTACTTTTTCAATTTTTCCTTCTAAACCTAAAATTGAACAAATACTCTTATTTTGATTAAGTAATAAGAAATCCTAATTATGATTTTCCTATTTCTTAAAATTAACTTAATAAGTTAAAAAAATAAGTCAAAATATTATTCCTTTTTCAATTTTTTTAAATTAGCATATATTTTTAAAATTATTATTTTTCATGGTATTTTATTAATTTCCTATGTTAGACTTATGTTAATTGGTTACCCCCCACCTATCTCATGCATTATCCTCAATTTATGATAAAATGCATGAAATGAAATGGCAAAAAGGTAGAGTTGCTGATACATTGGATAAAAAAGACCAATGGTTGTGTCTGCCTCCGGTACTGGTTCCAAGAACGATTTCAAACGTTGATCATTTTTCTTGAATTCATTACCATTCTTAGGGTCGCATATCTCTATGGCTCCATGTGAAAACACAGTCCTAACAACACCTGTCCATTTTGATTAACGTGAAGTCTAGAATTATAGAGTGAGACTTTTTGTTCTGGGACAGAAGTTTTTCTCATGATGAACTTATCATGAAAAACTTTAACCTATTTTTTTGTAATTTCTCATTTTCGTATGCCTCATTTCTTAACTACTCAAGTTCGAAAATTTACATTTCTCAAAGCACACCAGCCTTATCTAGATCAAAATTCAACTGTTTAATTATCTATAAGGCTCGGTGCTCTAACTCGACAGAAAGGTGGGAAGCCTTTCCAAAGACTAGCCTATAAGGAGACATCCCTAGAATCATTTTAAAGGTGATCCTATATACTCATAAGGCATCCACCAATTTGGTGGACCAGTTCTTCCTGCTTTAATTCACAGTTTTCTCCAAGATAAGCTTAACTTGCCTATTTAAGACTTCTACCTCCCCACTGGTTTGGGTATAGTAAAGTGTGGATAACTTGTGTGTTATGACATATTTTCGCATAAGAGCTTCAAAAGTTCTATTGCAAAATATGAAATATTATCACTAATTATGGCAAGAGGGGTTCCAAAGCGTGAAAAGATGTTTTCTTTCAAAACTTGACAATAACTTTGTTGTCGTTTGTCTTACAATGGATGGCTTCAACCCATTTGGATACGTAATTCACAGCCAACAAGATGTATTGGTGCCCAAATGAGTTAGGAAAGGGATCCATAAAGTCAATGCCCCAAACGATAAAGAGTTCTACTTCTAGAATTGGGTTTAAGGGCATCATATTACATTTCACAATCCTTCCTATCATTTGGCATCTTGTTCATGTCTTGCAAAAGTCAAATGCATCTTTAAACAAAGTGGACTAATAGAACCCACTCTGTAGAACTTTTTCGGCTGTTTTTTGAGGACCAAAATGTCCACCGCATGCAATTTCATGACAAAAAGCTAGAACACTCTTTACTTCCTCATTGGGAATACATCTCCTAATGATTTGATCGGAACAATATTTAAAGAGAGAAGGTTCCTTCTAAATGAAATATCGGACTTGAGACAGGAACCGATATACATCTTGTTTTGACCAATGAGATGGGTTTGGTTTGTGAATTAGTTTATGACTATGTAGTTAACTATGTCAGCAAACCAGGGCTCCCTAAAGGTAGCTAAAAGTTGTTGATCAGGGAAGTTATCACTGATTGGCAACTCATTGGAAGGGGCATTGGGCACACGAGAGAGGTAACCGGCGACGACATTTTTGACGCCCTTTTTATCTCGAATTTCTAGATCAAACTCTTGAAGGAGGAGGATCTAATGAATGAGTCAGGCCTTCGCGTCCTTTTTGAGCATTAGGTATCGAAGTGCGGAATGGTCGATAAATAGGTGGTTTTGTTCCCAAGTAGGTATGGACGAAATTTTTTCAATGCGAATACTACTGCCAAGAGTTTCTTCTCGGTTGTAGTATAGTTCAATTGGGCATCATTAAGAGTCCTACTTGAATAGTAGATAACATGCTGCTTGTTATCTATGCATTGTCCTAAGATAGTGCCTATGGCAAAATCAGAAGCATCGCACTTGATCTCAAATGGTTTGGACCAATTGGGGCATAAGTTATGGGTGCAGAGATAAGTTCCATTTTGAGGTTTTCCCAGGCATTAAGATATTCGTCATCAAAGATGAAGGCCATGTCTTTAGCTAAAGGGCTTATTAAGGTTCTAGCAATTTTGCTAAAATCCTTGATGAACCTCGGTAGAAACCGGCGTGTCCTAAGAAGGAACGAATGTTTTTCATACATTTAGGTGTAGGAAGCTTGGCTATGACCTCTATCTTCGTCTTGTCCACTTCAATTTCTTTCCTAGAGATCTCATGACCTAGGACAATCTCATGATGTACTATAAAGTGGCACTTTCACCAGTTTAAAGTCAAATTGTTTTTTGTGCATTGTTTGAGCACAAGTTCTAGATGATGGAGATATTGGTCGAATGTAGGATCTAAAAATTACGTTAACACTCAAATAAAGATATTAGTGTTAAATAAAAACTTGCATAAAAGGAAATTAAATCACAGAAAGTAAATCAAATGCAAACACAAGTGATTTACCCTGGTTCGGTCCTCTTGACCTACATCCAGTCCCCAAGCAACCTGCTTGAGATTTTCCTTTAACATTTGATTTTGTACACCCAAAATCAACACCTTGTATACCACTTGACAAATTTCCTTTACCAAATGTATACAACTCTTCTTACAACAAAGAAGACACAACACCTTTTACAACCTCTCTTCAACTCGAAGATGCTCTTATACAATCTTTCTCTTTGAGTGAATACAATCAATCCTATAAGCCTTGAATCTGTATGTGATCGTGAACAAGGACTCTTATAGGTGGACTCTCAGAAATCTTCACTAAAGGATCGGAATTTGAGTGAAGAATTGAAAGTAGAAACAGTTTTCTGAAAAATAATTTTTTGAACAGAGTTTTGGGCAAAAAACTATTGATATGAATTGGTGTTTTTAGCCTAGGACAACATCAGGTTAAATCTATAGTCAGTTAGGGTAGTTATCAACTTGAATTTGAATATTAAAACGTTAGATAAAACATCAGAAATCAGAAACTGACTAACAGTCAGAAACTGCCATTAGTCGACTTGAGTCTATGGGTTAGTCGACTAGAAGAACAAGTTTTGCCTATATTAGTCGACTAATAAAGGGAACAAGTCGACTAGGGAAAGACGGATACATGTGACATGTTTCTGAAAACTGAACTTAGTCGACCAGCAGAAGGCATAAGTCGACTAGGACATATATTAGTCGACTATAAAGACTGATAAGTCGACTAATAGTGCATACATATCAGAAACAGAAAGATGGTATGTATCTGAGGCAAAACTAAGTAGACTATAGTTAGGAGTTAGTCGACTATAGGTCTCTATAGTCGACTAATCAAGAGTATAAGTCGACTATAGGCTAATGATGTGTGTGTGTGTGTGTTCAAGGCTTTTAACATTCTAATAAACAATACAGTACACATCCATAGCCATTGTCCTTGAGAAGTCTTGAGCATGTAGAACTCTTGTATAAGCTTGTGAGATAGAGCTCCAATGAAATGGCTTCACAAATAAATCATCAGAATCAAGTTCCAACATTCTCCCCCTTTTGATGATGACAATTTGTGTGAATTTGAGTGAAGAATTGAAAGTAGAAGCAGTTTTCTGAAAAACAGATTTTTGAGCAGAGTTTTTAGGTAGAAAACTATTGATATGAATTAGTGTTTTAGCCTAGGACAACATCCCTATTTATAGGTGAAATCTATAGTTAGTTAGGGTAGTTATCAACTTAAATTTGAATATTAAAACGTTGGATAAAACACCAGAAATCAGAAACTGACAAACGGTCAGAAACTACCATTAGTCGACTTGAATCTATGGGTTAGTCGACTAGAAGAACAATTTTTGCCTATATTAGTCGACTAATAAAGGGAGCAAGTCGACTAGGGAAAGACGGATACATGTGACATGTTTCTGGAAACTGAACTTAGTCGGCCAGCAGAAGGTATAAGTCGACTAGGACATATATTAGTCGACTATAAAGACAGATAAGTTGACTAATAGTGCATACATATCAGAAACAGAAAGATGGTGTGTATCTGAGGCAAAACTAAGTCGACTATAGTTAGGAGTTAGTCGACTATAGGTCTCTATAGTCGACTAATCAAGAGTATAAGTCAACTATAGGCTTATGATGTGTGTGTATGTGTGTTCAAGACTTTAACATTCTAATAAATAATACAATACACATCCATAGCCATTGTCCTTGGGAAGTCTTGAGCATGTAGAACTCTTGTATAAGCTTGTGAGATAGATCTCCAATGAAATGGCTTCACAAATGTATCATCAGAATCAAGTTCTAACATGAAAGAGTCTCCATAGACGGAGAAATTGTTCATGAAGATCTCTAAGAAATGTTTGACCATGTCGGAGAATAAGCTTAGTATGCAACGTTGAAATATCGCGGGGTAGTTGCATAAACCGAAAGGCATTCAGTGATAAGTAAAAGTCCCAAATGGACACGTGAACATTATTTTCTCTTGGTCCTCTGAGGCTACGGGGATTTGGTTATACCCCGAATATCCATCCAAGAAACAGTAATACTCGTGGCTCGCTAATCGTTTAAGTATTTGGCTGATAAATGTAGAGAAAAACGATCTTTGCGGGTGGCAGCATTTAACTTACGATAGTCAATACAAACTCGAATCTTTGTAGGGGGTCTTATTTGAAGTAACTCTTATTTGTCATTCTCTACCACTGTAAAATCAAATTTCTTAGGCATCGCGTGGACTGGGCTGACCCATTGGCTATCAGAAATGGGATAGATTATCCCATTATCTAAAAGCTTCACTATTTCAGCTCGTACCGCTTCTTGCATGATAGGATTTAACCTATGCTGCGGTTCCCTTTTTGATTTTGCCTCTTCATTTAGATGGATTCGGTGTTGAACTACAGTCAGACTTAATGTCTTTATGTCAGTCATCGTCCAACCAATGGCTTCCTTATGATTCCTAAGGATTGTCATAAGGTCTTCTTCTTGCTTGTTAGGTAAGTTGGGTGAAACTATAACTGGTAGAGTCTCTTGTTCACCTAGATAGGCGTACTTGAGATGCTTGGTAAAGATTGTTAGCTCTAAGGAAGGGGATGACCTGATAGGTGAAGGAGTAAGACTTATTGGCTCCTGATCAAATGAACTTGGGCTTGATGCCCACTCAATCATAGAATTAACTATCTCGTCAAGATTGGAATTCTCGGATTTCAACTCGATATCACACTTTACTTCTAGTTCTATCTGCTCTCTATGCTCATTAGTCACATTTTCAATTAGGTTGACCTCAAAGGGTTGGTCATCCATGTCGTAGGGGTGTTTACCTAAGTTGAAAATATTAGCTTCCTTAGTCATATCTCCAAATGTCAATCTCATGGATCCTTTTCTACAATTTATAATTGCATTGGCAGTCGCGAGGAATGGACGTCCCAAGATGACGGGAGTTTGGGACCTAGGATTAAACACGGGTTGTATCTCTAGAACAATGAAATTCACTGGGTAAATGAATTCTCTACACGTATAAGACATCATTGATTTCTCCCTATGGAACCTTAGCTGATTGGTCAGCTAACTGGATCGTAATTTAAGATGGGCTGAGTTTGCCTAACCCAAGTTGTTGATATACGAAAAAGGGAAGAAAATTAATGTTTGCTCTCAAATCAAGAAGTGTTCTACTAATTTTGGCTTGACCTATTGTGCAAGAAAGGGTGGGGCAACCGAGATCCTTTACTTGACTGGGATCTGGTTGGATAAAAGCTCACTAATGTTAGTGGCTAGAAAAATCTTTTGGGCACATTTGTCTTTCTTTTCTTAGTGCACATGTCCTTAAGGAATTTGACATAGCTAGGGACTTGTTGGATTGCATCAAGAAGTGGTATATTAAGCCTAACTTGATTGAACACCTCAAGTATTTTCTCCATATGTGTATATTATTATACCTAAGCCTATTCAAAAATGGTGCTATAGGTTGGTGCACTTATTTTGCTGACTGATCGGCAAAAAGCATGCACAAATATAAATAAAGGAGTGTGGGTTGATATTACTGCTTTTGCGATTCTTCCATAGTACCAAAGTGGCTATACAGGTCATATCCACAAGGAGGGAGAGCGATGAAAGCTTGATGCGGCTTCCTTGTTCAAGAAAAAAGAAAGTTCTTTGTTTCAAATAAAGAATTGGAAAATGAAAACAAGTTAGTTTCAAAATTGTTTTAGAATGATTTGGTGGTTTGTAAAATTGGATTTTCTTAATGGTAAAAACGCATTGCTAACTTTCTACTAAGTGCTCCCACTAATCCCTAACTTCTTGAAGATGTAGCCTCATGATGGACCATAGGCAAGTATTACCTTATGCATAGGAACTATTCACGTTGGGACCGAATGAAAGTCCTTCCATTAACTTATCTTCACACGGCAAAACTTGGACATTCCCTTATCAAGATCCAATAGAAGGCGAGAATAAGGAAAGACACAAGTGCACTAATGGTATCGACAAAATTAAAAAGAAAATCTCTAACTTATAAAAACAAGCAAAGTTTATAGATAATCAAAAACCCGTTAAGCATGAAATATAAGAGAGCTAATATTTGTAGATAAGTTAGAGTTAGAACCCTCGTCTTAAGATGTCATAGCTCTCGTTTGCACAAGGCTTGTTTGACACTATTGACTCATTTGGATTATCAATCAAGTTGCTAGAGATTAGTGGGTTAGTAATTAGTTAGCCATGCAATGAAGGAGTTAGTTAGACATGGAAGTAAAAGAAACAACAAGAGTTAAGTGGTAAAAAGAAAAGGAATTACACAACAACAAGTAAGTAAAAGCAAATAGAAAAACACCAAATAATTATAAAGAAGAAAGAGAAGTAGTTACTTGTATTAGATTGTCACCTTTAAATATAACTTTTAACACACACTCTCTCTCTCTCTCTCTCTCTCTCTCTCTCTCTCTTTCACTCTAATGGCTAAACTAAAACTAGAAGAAGAAGGAAACTACAACAACTATAACTCCTAGAACAAGATAATAACAACTCCTAAACTCTGTATCTCCTTCTCTTTAGAACCCGGGGGTTTTATAAGCACCAGGGGAAAAGGATTAGGGGGACAACCCCTGGCCCAAAGCCCGGGCGCAGCCGCGCCCGTACGGCCGCGAAAACGTGGCCCAGGCCGTGTTTCCGTGGCCTTGCTAGGGCAGCGCGCACCTGACTTCGGGCAGCGTGTTGTCCCTTCTGTCTCCTGTCAATTGGATCTTCTGGATTCTGAATTTGATGCCCTGGGCTAAAAAAATCTCCTCCCTAAAGTCAATGGCTACTTGGTAGGTTTTTAATTACCCATTAAATGGTGACTTAGGGTCTTCTTCTTTATTTGCACACCATGGACCTAGGATCAAGCAAGCAAAACTTTATTAGCAGAATTTTATATCAAATAAGTATGCGAATGTGATACAAATCATCCAAAATTATAGACTAATCACACCCCACACTTATCTTTTAGCTCGTCCTGAGCAAAACAAAATAAGAAAATTATTACACCACTTTCGCAGGTGACGCGATTGCACTGAGCATGCGCAAAAAGCCTTTAAACTTCTAGGTTTCCCCTAGAGGAGGAGTATTATCTCCTGAGGGTTTTCAGCGGATTGCACCCACAAAATCTAGTAAGTGGAGAAAAATATTTAGTTGTTAGCAAACCTCTTTCAAGAAAAAGAACTTTCAATCATCTAAGTAAAAATGACCGAATGATGTAAGAATTAGGTTCAACCCTCATAAGTCCTCCTATACTTTAGCCTTCATAAAAGAAAAAATTATGGTTTTTCTTTAAATTTAGAAAGGATCTTGTACTTTTAACTCATTCTGTTATTTTACTTTAGAGAGATATGCATAATGTATAGGTGTGATGTGCTTGAAATTTTTCAACTTAACATTAAATATTATTTAATGTTATTAATATGTATCTATTATTCTTGATTTCATTAGGCTTCTACTTTACTCATGTAACACATATCAAACCGATGACTCCCAAACCAGATGGTTTTAGGGCACCAGGTGGAAAAACACCCCTCAGGTCAAATATACAAGTAGAGTAGGCCACGAAATCAAGATTTACTTATATATTATATATATATATTTATTATTTTTTTGGCGTGAGTAATCAAGCTTCTTGAGGCACAATTATCCAGCATTTTTTTCAGAATTGTGTCTCTAAATCCCAAGCATGTGTGTGTGATTTATGCATATCTACTAAGGCTAAATAAAAGATATAAGTTATTTTTCATATCCCTCCCAACTCTTAGTCAAACCAATGTTTCATTTTTATTTAGGCTAAAATAAAGATTTCTTAATAAGGTTCCCTTAATTCCTATAACCCTTTTGGTATTTTTATAAAGAGTGTGAAAATTCTTTTTTCATTCTGGAGATTTTTTTCAAGTAAAAAGAAAAAGTGAAAGTGTTAGCACCCCCCCACACACCTATCTAATGCATTGTCCTCAATGAATGTCATGTAAATGCAAATGCAATAAATAGGGTGAAGAAATGATGTTATCGCCTTCATCAACTCGGGCCGGTCAAGTGCGAATAGGTGAAGGAAATGTCGAAAAAATATAGAAGGGGTAAGCATATAAACAATAAGTAAAGTTTTTTATTTTATTATTTTTTTGTTTAGTTGCGGTGTGGATGGCTGTGGTTAGGTGTATGACGGGGCAAAAAGAGTCAGCACACTATCAGCCTGTGATGCAGGCTCGGTGGTCAAAAAGGGCTTCAGTTTTTGCCCATTCACTTTGAATTCCGTATTGTTCTTAGGATTGACAATAATCACAGCACCGTGTGGGAAAATGGTGCTCACAATGAATGGTCCAGACTAACAAGTCTTCAGCTTCCCACGAAAATGTGAAGCCTAGAGTTGTACAGCAGAACCTTATCTCCCGGGGCAAAGTTTTTTCAGTTTATGATCTGGTCATGCAAAAGTTTAGTCCTACTTTTGGTGATCCGAGCATTCTTATAGGCTTCATTCCGTATCTCCTCTAATTCTGAGTTCTGCAATCTCCTTAGCTCATCGGCCTTACTCAGATCAAAATTGAGTTGCTTAATGGCCCATAAGGCACGGTGTTCTAACTCGACTGGTAGATGATAGACTTCTTCGAATATGATTCTGTAAGGAGACATCCCTAGGACTATCTTAAAAGCAGTGCGGTAAGCTCACAATGCATCATTGAGTTTGACCGACCAATCCTTTCAGTTTTGTCCGACAGCCTTTCCAAAATGAGCTTGATCTGTCGATTGATAACTTCGACCTGCCCATTTGTCTTGGGATGATACGGAGTAGATAATTTATGATTGATGGAATATTTCCGTATCAGAGCTTTAAAAACTCTATTGCAGAAATGCGATCCATTATTACTAATTATCGCTCTGGGGGTGCCAAATCGGGGGGAAGATATTTTTTTTGAGAAATTTGACAACCACTTTGTTATCATTAGTCTTAGTTGGCACAGCTTCTACCCATTTAGAGACGTAATCGACAGCAACCAAAATGAACTGGTTGCCGAAGGAATTAGGGAATGGTCCCATGAAGTCAATACCCCAAACATAAAAATTTCAACTTTCAGAATCGGGTTCAGGGGCATCATGTCTCTTCTTGAAATTTTTCCAATCTTCTGACAATTTGCACATGTCTTGCAAAAGTGGAATGAATCTTTGAACAAAGTGGGCCAGTAAAACCCACTCTGTAAAATTTTCTCTGCAGTCTTGCGGGGACCGAAGTGTCCTCCGCATGCAAGTTCATGGCAAAAGCTTAGCACACTCCTCTATTCTTCCTTTGGTATGCATCGTCAAATAATCTGGTCAGGACAGTAATTAAAAAGATACGGCTCTTCCCAGAAGAAGTAGCGTACTTGGGCAAAGAAACGACACTGGTCTTGCTTTGTTCAGTCAGTGGGTAATTGTCCAGTGGCCAGGTAATTGACTATGTCTGCATACCAGGGTTCCTTGAAAATGGCCAGGATGCGCTCGTCTAGGAAATCCTCATTGATCGGAGCTTGTATGATAGGTGTGTTCAGAATTCGTGATAGATGATCAGCGACCACATTTTCTATACCTCGTTTATCCTGAATTTCCAGGTCAAATTCTTAAAGCAAAAGGATCCACCGAATCAATCGGGCTTTTGCTTCCTTCTTGGTCATGAGGTATTTTAGTGCTGAGTGATCCGTGAAAATCATCGTCTTCAAGCCTAACAAGTAGGGCCGGAACTTTTCTAATGTAAAGACAACGGCCAAGAATTCCTTCTTAGTCGTTTATAATTCTGTTGGGCGTAATTCAAGGTCCTACTCGAGTAATAAATCACGAGCTGCCTATTGTCGATGCGCTGTCTTAGAACAACGCCAATAGCAAAATCAGAGGCATCGCACATGATTTCAAATGATTGTGCCCAATTAGGAGCAGAAATAATAGGCGCAGAAATAAGTTCTTTCTTAAGCTTTCCCCATGACTTGAAACACTCATCGTTAAAATCAAAAGGCACGTCCTTTGAGAGCAGGTTGGTTAAGGGCCTAGCGATCTTACTAAAATCCTTAATGAACTGTCGGTAGAACCCAGCATGCCCTAGAAAGGATCTAATATCCTTGATGTTTTTGGGTTGGTGGAAGCTTAGCAGTCACTTTTACTTTTGCCTTGTCCACTTCAATGCCTCTCCTAGAAATCTCATGGCCTAGGACAATCCCTGTCTTACCATGAAGTAACATTTCTCTCAGTTTAGAGTTAGATTCTTTTCCTTGCATCTTTGCAGAACCAACTCAAGATGATGAAGACATTGTTTAAATGAATCTCCGTAGATGGAGAAGTCATTCATGAAAATCTCAAGAAAATGAAAACGTTCTACCATGTCGGAGAACAAACTGAGCATGCACCGTTGGAATGTTGCAGGAGCATTGCACAATCCAAAGGGCATGCGTTGATAAGCGAAGGTTCCGAATGGGCAGGTGAACGTGGTCTTATCCTGGTCTTCTATAGCAATGGGGATTTGATTGTATCCCGAGTACCCATCTAGGAAGCAATAGTACTCGTGTCCAGCCAGGCGTTCAAGCATTGATCGATGAAGGGTAGCGGAAAGTGGTCTTTACGGGTAACTGCATTCAACTTTCTATAATCGATACAAACACGAACCTTGGTAGGCAGTCTTATTTGTGCCAACTCTTTTTGCTCATTTTCAACCACTGTAAAGCCAGCTTTCTTCGGGACCGCATGAACAGGGCTAACTCATTGGCTATCAGAAATGGAATAAATGATCCCATTATCTAATAGTTTCAAAATTTTCACTTTTACTGCCTCTTGCATGAGTGGGTTAAGCCTGCGTTGTGGGTCCTTTCTGGGAGTTACTTCATCGGTTAAATGGATTCTATGTTGAGCTATTGCTGAACTTATCCCTTTGATATCCTTCATCGTCCATCCAACGGCTTCCCTATGTCTTTTCAGAATAGACATTAAGTTGTCCTCTTGTTGCTCAGTCAGGTGAGATGCTATGATGACTGGCAAGGTTTCTTTTCCGCCCAGGTAGGCGTACTTGAGGTGTTCAGGTAAGGATTTTAGCTCTAGGGAAGGTGCTGCTTCATTGGAGGTAATCTCCGGACTTGCAATCCTATGATGAGGCACACTTGGGCTTGACGCCCAGTCCACTGTCGAATTCACGATCTGGTCTAGATTAAAATTCTCAGACTCTAGATCAAACTCTGTCTCTATTTCTATCTCCATGCTTTCCTCATGCTCACTGGTCAGATTTTCAATGGAATTGACCTCAAAAGTCTGATCATTGATATCCCTGGGTTGTCTTCCAAGATTGAAGACATTGACTTCCTTCGTCATGTCTCCAAAGGTCAATCTCATGGACCCGTTCCTACAGTTAATTATGGCATTGGTTGTAGCAATGAATGGGCGCCCTAAGATGACCGGAGTTTGAGACTGCGGATTTGACACAGGTTGGGTCTCAAGCACAATGAAGTGAATGGAGTAGATGAAATCCCCGACCCGGATAAGGACATCTGTGATTTCCCCTTGGGGACTTTCACAGATCGGTCAGCTAACTGAATGGTGACTCGAGTTGAGCTCAGCTCGCCCAACCCAAGTTGCTGCTATACTGAGAGAGGTAGCAAGTTGATACTTGCTCTGGGGTCAAGAAGTGCTCTGCTAATTTCTATTTGTCCTATGGTGCAGGAAATTGTGGGACATCCGGGGTCTCTGTACTTCACTGGAATGGGACCAGACAGAATTTTGCTTATATTGGTTGCCAAGAATACTTTCTTGGGCACATTTGTCTTTCTCTTTTTTGTACACATATCCTTAAGAAATTTGGCATAGGCTGGGACTTGTTGGATAGCGTCAAAAAGAGGCACATTCAGTTTGACCTGGTTAAACATCTCAAGTATCTTCTCCATGTGCATATTCTTGTTATTGTTCCTAAGCCTATTGGGAAAGGGTGCTACAGGCTTATGAACTTGTTCAGCAGCTTTATCCTCGTTAGATGTTTGTAGAGCGGATGGGGAGGAACTAGTAGAGGCGGAGGCTAGAGTAGGATCAATGTGGACTGGATTTTTCTATTAGTAGACCTGGTTGTCCACCTTCTTTCTAGATTGAAGTGTGTGAACAGCATTGCACTGGTTGATCGAAGGATCTTGAATTTCATACGCCTGATTTGAGTTTTTAGGGTTAACTAGCGGCTGACTAGGTAAAGTACCCTTTAGTCTTTCACTTAGAGAGCTAGCTAACTGGCTCATCTGCATTTCCAATCTCGATATAGCCTGTGAATGGTTGTTCAGAGTTTGTCCCTGATTTTACATGAAAGCGGCTTGTGAATTCCTTGGTTTTTCTGAGGCTGGCTCCCATTGCAGAGTTTTCTCAGCTAAATCCTCAAATAAATCCCAACCCTGATTCTTATCCTTTTGGAAGAACCCTCCCTGACACATGGTTTCTAACAGGGTTTTCGTCTGATAATTTAAACTGTAATACTCCTGTACTTTTAATACCAAAAAAGAAAAATAATAATAATAATAATAATAATAATAATATATATATATGCTAGCACTGGGGATTGAACTTAGGTCCCAAACAAGGGAGAGAAGAGAGTTAACCATTATGCCACATTGGCGTGTAATCTAAAAGCACTCAGAATTTAATTTGAATCTAATAAGCTAGACAATCTGTAATTTCAAATCTAAATCAAATCTCTTTGAGATTTTTCTACAACTTTCCATTCTTATCTAAATTGCTAATCTAGCCTAATTAGAGTCCAGGTTCAAAAAAAAAAGAAAATCTCTTATAGCCTAACTTTCCATTCTTATCTAAATTACTAATCTAGCCTAATTAGAGTCCAGGTTCAAAAAAGAAAATCTCTTATAGCCTTATAAAACCTAAACATTTCCTTTCTCTCCTACATCAAGAGAAACCTTAGTATAACTTTCCTTGTCTTCATATTTTTCCTCAAATTGATTGTGAACGAAGAAAGATTCGGGATACAAGGTTAAGGAGAAAGCAAGGAAACAAGTAAGTATAAAGTTTGATTTTTTTTATTAATTCAAATATTTAATTAGCAAGCATGTTTAAGATTCTCTTTTTGTTACGAAAACTTAGATCTCCCCTAAGTTTAAATTAATTTATATGAATATGAATTTTGATAATATACCATAATTTAAAATTAACATGAATTAAAAATTATAATTAAATCGGAGTATCATGCATAGATCTACCCCTTTTTAAGAATTTCTTCATCATCAAAAACTTTACCTTGATCTAAATAAAGCTTATATAAAAATAATATATGATTCTTTAATAGAAATATTTTAGAAAAACAAAAAGAAAATATTTAGAACAAAATTCCAAGGATCTAAAATTAGACACATGGGTTAACCTATCTATAAGTGGAAATGTATTCTAAATCCAATTAAAATATATATATCTAAATCTTTACACATTATGTTTCTACAAGTTAGAATTTAGAATTAAAAAAAAAGAAAAAGAAAAAAAATTATTTTTACTGCACCTGCTCTCGGCCAAGCCGAGAGCAGGCGCAGCACTGCACAGCAGGGCTGTGCCCTGCTGTGCAGGGCCTGGCCCAGTCCAAAAAAAAAAAAAAGAAAAGAAAGAAACTGAGATGGGCCGCACTGGCTCAGGCCCAGTCTCATGAAAAAAAAAAAGAAAGAAAGAGGGGAAACTGGGCCATCACTGGCCCAGCCCAAAAGAACAAAAAAAAAAAAGGGAAAACTGGGCCTGGCAATGGGCCAAGCCAGAAACCAGAAAACAAAAAAAAAAAAAGAAGAAAAACAGAGAATAAATAAAGCCCAATTCATTTAATCCGACCCAATTACAAAATCAGACCCGTTAAGTTTTGAACGACAATTTTTTTTAGCTAGATAAAAAATGAAAAAAAATAAATAAAAATAGTGATAAATATATAGATAACTTCTACCATCTACATAAAAATTTTGGAGTAAATTGCAGCTCATATGGGGCTGAACCACTGCATTTAAAGATTTAAACCCGCTATTCTAAATTCAGACCCGTTAAGAAAATTATAAGTTTTAAACCATTTAAACTATATAAAATCAGTAAATAAAATCTGAAAAAAATTCACATAACTTATACTTCATTATACAACCTTATTTAAAGATCCGGATTGTTCACATTTGATTTAAAATACTAAATAAATAGAATACTTCATGTAGAAGTCGATATATGAAAGTTCGATAATTTTCTAATTCGAATATATAAATTAATGTAGATTTCTTCGATTGGTGCTTGGATGGGTGGTAGCCCAGGTGAGTGTTCTTTCACTCACTATATTATGTGTATATATCAGTTTGTTTATTTTATCGCAGAACTTAGAAATTGCTCAGAAATGTGTAAGATTCCAAATATCAATATTGCATAATTAGATGTTTGTTTTTTCTGAAATCTCTAATTTATTTTTGATTGAAAGTTATTGAATACTCAATAGAAGTAGAAATTTTTATAATTGTGAAATTGTTAATTATTGAAAATTATTCAAAAAAAAATAATTGAAATAATTAGAAATTGCAGAAAAGGACGGTGATACTGAATTCTCTATTATATATTGACTACATCATAGGAGGAATTATATGATATTGGATCATGAGAATATTGAAGGGAAAAAAAAAAAGAAAAAGAGATTATGTTACTATTGTCACTGGGTAAGACATTTTTCATTGTCACATACGTCGTTGTTATTGTTATTGATCATACCCAGCAACTTAGATGACATAATCATTGATAACTTATAACTGGGGATGGGGAAATTGATAAAGGAGACGGTGTTGGTATTTTGGGTGGACTTAGGATATAGGTTGCGCAGCCGAAATACGGTTCCACTGCAGGGTTCCGGGGGATGACTGACATCCCGTATTGTCACATTGTTATCGTTATTGACACATTGTTATTGTTATTGATATTGACTACCTAGCGGTAGGACCTGGTTCAGCGCCAGGTGATTGGGCCGTAGTTCCGGGTATGTACGAAACCCACCTAAAACACAAATTTCCCTCTCCAATTATCAATTTCAAACAATAAGACATTGAGAATAAACATAAACAGACATATTGACAATTTTACCTCATCTGGATAAATTATAGCTTATAAATAGTTATGTGGTGTATATTACTGTACTTTAACATGATTCTGATATGCTAATTACTAGAATGAAAACTATATTAGCTATGCATGTTGTCGTTAGATTTTACATGTTATTTTTATATTCCCCTCTTTTTATCATTCATTTAGGTCGCTATTGACGACCCTGAGTTGCTTACTCAGGTTCTGATCCAGAGACTCGACAGGAGCAGGAGTACTTCGAGCACCTTGCTGATCTTCAGTAGACAGATCCTTCTTTTTCATATGTGAGAGACTTTTATTGTCATATTTTCTATGATTTCGTTATGTTGTAATAAGTGAGACTTTTGGTGACATTATGTACTTGATTTCTTCTAGCTGGAATAACGAAAAAAAACTTATTTTATTTTGAATCAATGTACTGAGGCTTAACGTATTTGTTTTAAAAATACGTCGCCGGCTCTCGTCACGTACCCTTTATATGAGTATTATGATTGCGGGGCGTGACATAAACCATCATAGAGAATCTGGTACTGACGCCATTTCTCCACCGTGATGGAGGGCACTGAGCTAGGAGGACTTTGAATCGCTCAAAGTATCTCCAAAATGGTTCGCTTGGTTCTTGCCTGAACTGCATGATATTCTTTCTAATGAGGGTAGTTTTGTGAATTGGGTAGAATTTCTTCAAGAAGGCCTTGACGAAATCATCCCACGTTGTAACTGAATCTGCCGCCAAACTGTACAACTATTTTTTATCTAGGTCCTTTAGGGAAAAGGGGATGAAACGTAACCTAACGGCATCGTCTCCTAGCTGGGGAATACGCATCATAAGGCACACTTCTTCAAATTCACTAACAAAGAAGTATGCGTCCTCCGATTCTAAATCATGAAACTTTGGGAGAGTGTTGATGAATTGAGGCTTTAATTCAAAATTATTTTCATTTGCCTCAGACAGTTTTATACAAGATGGCAATGAGGTTCTGATCGGGTAAAACTTGTCCTGAAGTGACGCCATCAGCGGTTCTGGATGCAAGGGTAGAGAAGTGTTTCTGGTTAATCTGGAGATTACATGATCTCTAATCCACTCTTGCATGCAGTACACCATAAACAACGTAAAGACAATAAACAATCAAAAAGAATAAAAAATACACAAAAGAAAGAAAAAATAACCACAAAGCCATAGTCTAAGATACCTGGACCTAAACGACTCCTAACTGGTCGATTCTCCAGGGGAGGTTGTTCCAAGAACTCGACTATAAGCTAATCGGCCAGGAAAGGGCAAAACTCGATGGGAGGTATCCGGGCGTGAGCCACTGGCCTTAATTATGCCAAACCACGGAACTTTCGAGGCTTTGCCTCTCAATCCACTTTCCTTAGATACTGATTTTGCAGGAGTATAGTTCTTGCAATTGTCACCCTCGGTTAATCTCTTAATGAGTCTGAGATGTCCCTAGGGCCAACGTTTATCAATTTTTAGTTAAGGCTTGGACAGTGTGAGTGCACTTGGAGATGGTTTTTGGGCTAAGGAAGGGTGATGAAATCCCCACCTTATCTTGTTTATTTGGGATTTTGACCTTAATGTCAATTGTGCAAGTGTACAGTTTATTCACAATAAGATAACACTCAAAGCGATAAATCACCCAAAATGTTGGTCCTATTCTATATGAATGCACACATACCTTTTCTCCAGTACTTTTTAACAGAAATTGAAATGAATTGAGATAGACACGTGCTCTAAATGCAAGAGTCTAATCCAAATTTCAATTAAGCAACAAGTGAATTTCTGTTGAGTTTATTACACATATATAAGGTGAAGCATTCAAGGAAAATAAAAAATTTTGAGAAAGCAATTTGAGCGGTTTTCGGCAACCCTGCAGAAGAGTTCGTTAGTACTTCAATCAGACAAACTCGCTTTTACACGAATTTTTTGAGGGCAAATGAATCCTCGCGCAATGTCCTTGGCCACCACTTTTGCTTCCTGTGATAGTGAGCTCCTTGGTACTTTCCTACACACAAGAACAAAGAAAAATCTTTAGTATTAATAATAAAGTCGTTCCCTCCCTGGCAACGCGCCAAAATTTGATCGACAAAAAGCAAGTACAAATATAAGTAAAGGAGTGTGGGTTGATGTTACTGCTTTTGCGATTCTTTCATAGTAGCGAAGTGGCTACACGAATCGTATCCACAAGGAGGGAGAGCGATGAAAACTTGATGCGGCTTCTTTGTTCAAGAAAAGAGAAAGTTCTTTGTTTCAAATAAAGAATTGGAAAATGAAACCAAGTTGGTTTCAAAAATTATTTTAGAATGGTTTGATGGTTTGTAAAATTGGATTTTCTTAATAGTAAAAACGCATGGCTAACTTTCTACTAAGTGTTCCCACTAATCCCTAACTTCTTGAAGATGTAGCCTCACAATGGATCATAGGCAAGTGTTACCTTCATGCATAGGAACTATTTACGTTGGGACCGAATGAAAGTCCTTCCTTTAACTTAGCTTCACACGACAAAACTTGGACATTCCCTTATCAAGATCCAATAGAAGGTGAGAATAAGGGAAGACACAAGTGCACTAATAGTATCGGCAAATTTAAAAGAAAAATCTCTAACTTACAAAAACAAGCAAAGTTTATAGATCATCAAAAACTGATAAAGCCTGAAATATAAGAGAGCTAATACTTGTAGATAAGTTAGAGTTAGAACCCTCGTCTTAAGATGTCATAGCTCTCGTTTGCACAAGCCTTGTTTGACACTATTGACTCATTTGAGTCATCAATCAAGTTGTTAGAGATTAGTGGGTTAGTAGTTAGTTAGCCATGCAATGAAAGAGTTAGGAAAGTAAAAGAAACAACAAGAGTTAAGTGGTAAAAAGAAAAGGAATTACACAACAACAAGTAAGTAAAAGCAAATGGAAAAACACCAAGTAATTGGAAAGAAGAAAGAGAAGTAGTTACTTGTATTAGATTGCCAACTTCAAATACAACTTTTACACCCTCTCTCTTTTTCACTCTAATGGCTAAACTAAAACTAGAAGAAGAAGGAAACTACAACAACTACAACTCCTAGAACAAGATAATAACAACTCCTAAACTCTGGATCTCCTTCTCTTCAAAACCCCGGAGGGGTTTACAGGCACCAGGGGAAAGGGGGTCAGGGGGACAACCTCTGGCCCAAAGCCCCGGCGCGGCGGCGCCAGCCCGCGTTTCCGCGGCCTTGCTAGGGCGGCGCGCGCTGGCTTCATGCAGCATGCTGTCCCTTCTGTCTCCCTTCAGCTGGATCTTCTAGATTCTGGAGTTGATGCCCTGGCTGACAAAATCTCCTCCCTAAGATCACTGGCTACTTGATAGACCTTTAATCACCCATTAAATGGTGATTTAGGGTCTTCTTCTTCATTTGCACACCATGGACCTAGGATCAAGCAAGCAAAGCTTTATTAGCCAAATTTTATATCAAAATAAGTATGCGAATGTGATACAAATCATGCAAAATTATAGACTAATCACTAACTTATCAACTTCAGTTTCTTTGGAGTTTGGTGGAGGTGGAGCGGAACTAGATGGAGTGAATGTTCGAGCTGGGTCCGGTGGCAAGGATACTTGATTATCAAATTATTTTCCTGACCTCAACATATGAACCAAGTTACATTGGTTTGGATCTTGAGCCTCATTAGCTTGCCTATGATTCTTAAGGTTTGGCAATGGTTGACTTGGTAGAGCTTTCTTTTGTCTTTCACTAATTGGATTAGTTTGTTGACTCAATTGCATCTCTATCCTAGTCATGACTTGAGCTAGTATTTCTTGGCTTTTGAGTAGAGTGTCCACCTTTCTTTCCATATTAGAGAGTCTTGTTTCCATCTGTGAATTTTGGAAAGAGGGTGGAGGACTTTGGTTAGGAAAATTTTGTTGATAAGGAGATTATTGGAAATTATTGGAGAACTTGGGCTTTGCTTGATCATTGTTGTTTGGGTCCCATGAGAAATTTGGATAATTTCTCCAACCGGGATTATAGGTGGATGAATATGGATTGTTGACGGGGCCTTGTGAAGGCTGCATTCATATTTTCTGGCAACATTTGATGAGCTAAAAAGACGGGACATTTCTCGAGCACGTAGTCCATGGCCTGACAGTAAGTACAGCACGCCGAAGGTGTTGGGCTAACTTGGTAAGCCGAGACTGGATTCTTAGTTTTTAGAGCTTTTAGTCTTCGCATTTGTTGGACGCAGAAAACTGGCGAAAGCGGACTGGAGTAACTTTTCCTTGAATCAGATGAAAAATTACAACAGGCTAATCTTCCGGTTACAAGGGAGGGAGAATATTGAATCTTGAATTCCCCTTTGTTTAGTGTTGGGTTCTTCGTGTGGCGGTGGAGAGTGAATCTTGTTCTCCGTTGACCAGATGACCGTCAGTACCGTCGAGGGATCTTCTCCTTGGTAGGTAGAAGGAGTAACTCAGCCCCGTCCACCAAAACTCTAAAAGAGAAGGTAGGCGAAGAGCAACTTGTACGCAGCAAGCTGGCTTGAAGAGTCGAGCTCTCTCTCTCTCTGTCGATGATCTCTCCTTTTTTCTTTCTCAAAAATCCGCCCCCTATTCCATAGTGACGGGACTATTTATAGGGTTTTTAGGGGGTGATCGTGCCCCCTAAAAGTGCTCCACGATGAGGGCCAACTTCCCTGCTACATGGGCGGTGGATGGCGCCATATTCGGGGTGGTTACAACCAAGGTGGATGCACCTTGTTGCTGAGACGCGGGCGTTGAGCCAACGCGCCTTGATGCTGAGACGCGGGCGTTGAGCCAACGCGCCTTGACGCGGAGACGCGGGCGTTGAGCCAACGCGCCTTGATGCGGAGACGCGGGCGTTGAGCCAACGCGCCTTGATGCTGAGACGCGGGCGTTGAGCCAACGCGCCTTGATGCGGAGACGCGGGCGTTGAGCCAACGCGCCTTGATGCTGAGACGCGGGCGTTGAGCCAACGCGCCTTGATGCTGAGACGCGGGTTTGGATTTTCGCGTCTTGATTGTCACATTTAGCCTTGCGCCTGGATCTTGGATCTCTACGTTTTGGTGGCTTGTCTTTGTGATTTTTAGACAGCCTACAGAACCCCCTCCAAAGTTTTCGATATTCCGCAGTTAACTGGGACGGATTTCGAAATACTTTGGACTCTAGCTGAGTTCGCCTTCATGACTAGACTGTTGATGCTCCGGGTTTAATCTTATCTGGAGTTGGTCTTCGTGAGTGTACTGTTGAACTCTTTGAAGCCCCCAGAGTTGATCATGTTGAGTGTCTAGATGCACAGTCTAAACCTCCTCGATTGCTTTTAGTCTGTCACTGGCGCGCTTTAGGCCAGGAGTGGTTGGTCGTCTGCTTGCGTCAGTGTACTGTTGAACTGATTTGCAGAAGCAGAAGGCCGAACGCAGGTTCTTTTTCAAAAAGCAGAGATGGTACTGCTGTAAATGCGCGATTTCTGTAAAGTGCGTCCTTTGGCAATGGAGACGCGACTGATCTTCATGAGGCAGACGCGATGTTCAGCTGAAGACGCGAACTTCGAAGAGACGCATCTTTTGAATATAGACGCGATTGTCTGGGCGCATTTATGGCGATGCTGACGGGGCATAGCCATCGAAGAGACATGGCCGTCGGGTGCGAGTCTGTGCCACGTCATGATTGCTCTGCCAGTTGGCCTGGGGAACCGACGGGATTTCGCCTTTTGGCGCGCGGATTTCCTGGCGCATTAAATGATCCGTGCCACGTGTCGAGCGACGATTCACTGCTGAGTCGTGGCGCATGATCTTCTCTGTGCGTTAAAGTGATTTTGTTCCACGCGTCGAACGGAGATTCGCCGCAGAATTCATCGGGCCATACGCCGCGTATCTTCGCGAATCCTTGTGCCTATAAAAGGCCACAGTTGGGAAGATTCCTCTTCTTCTCCGAACGCACTTGCTGATAAGATTAAAAAAAAGAACTTCCTCTTCAGTTCATCTGTTTGAACCTCGGATCGAATTGGCCATGGCTCCCAAGACCAAGCCGATTGCTTCTTCTTCAAAGGCGACCGTCGCCGAGGCCCGGAGGGGCAGCTCCTCCTCTGCGCAGGATGTTGTTCTCCAAGGTCTCCAAGGTAAATGCCTTTTAGGCAGAAGTTTCGCCATTAAAGGAAGTTCCAAGAACCTTTAAGAACCCTTAACACACGAATTTAATCGTGTTTGATTCCCAGACGCAGTCTTTGGGTTGATAACCATGACGCGGGTTTGGACCCTCGCGCCATTGGGTCCTGCGCTTCAGATTCTTCACTTAGAATATTTTCTAATTGTGAAGGGTTCAGACGCGGACTTAGTTTACAGAACGCGGATTTGATCCTTGCGTTCTGTTTCATCAGCTGTTGATTTTGATGAATCTGGCACCCGAGTCCAAGCATTTTGACATCTGGGGATGTGAAAGGAAGGGAGTTACCCTCCTTAACTTCTGGCGATTATGGTGATGGAAGGGTTAAGGTGGATAACTCCCTTCTTTTCGCACCCCAGAAGTGACATCAAGGAGAATGTTGTGGAGACGCCGATCCTGCAGGTCTGGACGTGGATTTGGTAATTCCTGCGTCCAGTGCCTCTTCTGCGTGGATGCGCAGGTCTGGACGCGGATTTGATAATTCCTGCGTCCAGTGTCTCTTCTGCGTTCGGATTATGAACACTTAGCAATTTTTTTTTTCTTGCTTTTGATAGAGTATCTAACTAAGTGTCCTTTTCTTTTTGCAGCGCCACGCCCTGCTACTTCACTCGCCAAGAAGCGCCACTTTGGACATGTAGGGGGTGCTGACCGGGACTTGACCTTCGTGTTACAGAGGACTGTTCCTGTGACAGCTGACAAGTCGCAGGCTCGTGGGGAGAGGCTCTCAAATGTTGACATGAGGACTCTTCGGGTGCTTATGACTGATGCAGCATTTGCAATGGATGCTGGCATCAAACTGGAGAAGCCTGCCTTCTTCTTCGGAGATCGTATCCACGATGGCGGCCATAGCGTATATGACGGGACTTACAAATGGCTCCGTCAAATCAGGGGTGGAAGATTCTTTCTTCCGAACATGGAGAGGATGTTCCCGCTGTCCTACTTCCAGCACATGTCCGTCCCTCGGAAGATGGAATGGGACCTCTCTCGATATGTCCCTGAGATTACTCTCGGTGATTTGGGCTCCCACAAAGTGTACCGTCATGATAGCCATGACAGGTCAGTTATCGGCCTTTTCCCTGGGTCGCGCAAGTCTGATGTTCCGGCTGGGGAGATACCACAACTTGGCACTACCTTCCTCAACGCATTCATGGAAGCGGAGGGTGATTATCCCGTTGGGTTCCGTGCACCGGGGTGGGTCCGTTCCACGGAGAACTATTGGTGGGGCAGGATGGTCGGCTTTGTCCTCACCGAGCTCGGGGATCTGCTAAAGCGTGTGGGACTGTACCCAGCGGTCAAAGCCGTGCAGTGGGGGATCCCTCAAAGCTCTCAGAACTTCTTCGGGATTCTAGAGCGTTATAATTCTTTGACGGGGACGTTCTTCACTCCGGTCGGGGAGATGGGCCTTGCTCTACACGAGCTGCATGAGGTCTCGGGGCTGTCGACAGGGGACATTCCCTATGAGGAATATGTCCCGACCACGGTGGAGCTTCACCATTTGAAGGAGGAGTTTCCCCTCATATATGAGACCTACTGGGAAGTGCTATGTCACTTCCACATTTGCGGCCAGATAACCAAATGGCGGTCGCAGGGAGTCAAGCAACTGTCTTGGGCCAGTTACTTGTTCAACAATGTCAACACCAAAGACCATCGGATAACTCGATTGGCTCCCAGCTCCGACAGGGAGATTGAAGACAGGATCGACCAGGCTCCTGACAGTTTCTACACCACGGAGTCGAATGAGGACGGTTTCGACCCTGACTTGGTTTTTGAGAGCTTTCACCATCAAGCCCGGACCCCTATCTCCGATCGGGCGCTGTTGGCGGGCTTTCTGATGCTGTGGCTGAAGCGCTGTGTGGTGCCCACGCTGCCACATGAAGTCATTGTTGCTGACGTGGTGTACCCGGCGGTGCTCCTGGCTCATGGCAACCCCATAGCCCTTCTCCCGGCCGTGGCGGCTGGTATTCAGAGCGGGCTGCGGGCGCTCACTAAGAGTTTCTGCGAGCCACCGAAAACTGCAGACTCCGAGGGAAAGCCGTATGTTGACTCAGAGGGGAGTCCGACGGTGAAGCGTCCCAACCCTCGTGTCGAGCTGCCTTACACGTACCTCATGGCTTGGTACGTGATGCATTGCCCTTCCTTGATGACGGCGGTGCGTTGGAGGGAGAGTTCTGTCCCTTTTGTACAGCGATTGGAGGGTTCGAAATGGCGTGATCCTTATATATATTACGTCCGGAAGTGCCTTTCCGACCCTGCGAACTACCAGCTCAATCGCTGCCTCCCCCAGATCCCTGGTGCATCTCCCGGGGATCTACTTGTTGATTCTGTTGGCCCAGATGACTTCACGAGGTTATCCGCGGGAGCCTTCTGGTGGTTGCTCAATATCCGGCCCGGATATGTGCTTTTCCGACAAGGGACGTCATGCACCATTGAGCCGTACATGCCGAATCGCTTCGCTCGACAGTTCGGCTATGATCAGCTCTATGTCGGGAACCCCAATGCTCGACTCGCCTTCGAAGGGAACCTGTTCGAGGGTGCTCGGGCCTGGTACTATAGTGTGGCTGGAGGGACGGGAGTAACTTTCCGTCTACCTCTCGAAGGGCCTAAGTGTCGTACGAGCTTCAGCTTCTGCACTTGGTACTCCCAGGCCATCCAGACACCAGACTTTTTCCCGGCGTCTTCATGCATCGAGAGCATCAATGCAAGTCTCGAGGCAAGGACGGATTCTAGTAAATCGACGAAACTCGTAGAACAGTACCTGAAGGCCCAAAAGGAGGTCGGGCGAAGAATGAGAAGGGAGCCACGAGCCATGGAGCCACAACCACCAAGGGCGGAGCCACAAGCGACTAGGGCAGAGCCGAAAGCAACTAAGTCTCGACAGGCGGTGAGCAAGCGTCGTCAAGGCTCTACTCCCACTGCTGAGCCTGCTCCGAAGAAGGTTCGAAGGGACTTGATAACCGAAGTCTCTCGATCTGAAGAGATCCCTGCTGTCGTTGAGGCACTGAGGGAGGAAGAGATAGCTGAAGAAGAAACTCCTCTAGTCCGTGTTCCCAGGTCACTTAGCAGAGGCCACGGGTCTGCGGAGGAAGGGGAGCTCGTTGATCGATCCGCCGCCACTAACGAGGATGAGCAGCTAGAGGTTGATATAATGAGCGGAGGCAATGTCAAGATCCCTGGGATCTCAGCTCAGCCCGAGTCTTCCTCAGCTCAACAGCCCGGGTCTCCTTCTGTCTTCATTTCCAGTCCTCGGATGGCTGACCCCAGCCCTACCACTGGGGTAGTTGGAGACAAGGCTCCACCTGCAGGGGTTTCGCGCGAGGCGCTATCATCTTCCTCACTCTCAGGGGAAAGCGAGTTTGAAGACGATGTTGATTACGGTGATGAACCCACTTTTCCTGATCCGAGTAAGTTCTCCCATATTTCAGAGGAAGAACTATATGGGGGTGAGCCGTCAACGGTATCACAGCTGACGATTATTCCCGTGGGAGGTACTCTTTTCACCTTTTGACCTGCTTTCCCTTTTAATTTTGAAGAAGAGACCTTAACATTCTCCCTTTTATGTTGCAGGATTGGCTGAGAACGTCGAAGCCGCATCCTCCTCGCAGATCGAGGAGATGGTACAAGAGTTGACCCAGCCAGAAGGGGTTACGGCTTTAGTTGCCGAGATAACTCCAGCGGGGGCAACTACTGATGCCGGGGAGGCTTCTCCTTTGCCGGAAGAGGAGGCAACCCCTAAGGCCGGGGAAGAACCCACTCTGCCGGGTGAAGGGATTACTATTGAAGCTAGGGAGACTTCCACTCCGCAGGACTTGCCCAAGGATTCGGCGTCTCTGGACCTCCCAGATGGTAAGGAAGTTCTGATATATTAAATGTTTCGCTTTTCTCCTTTGTGGCTAATGTCACAATAACTTGCAGAGAGAACTGAGGGGGCTCAAATGGAGAGTCCGACGGTCGGTACCTTTCCAGAAGGCCACGCATCTCAGGTCTCGGCTGAAGCTTCTGAAGAGGTTGCGCCATCATTAGCTGTGGAGGTTCCTGTAGAGATAACACCCCCGGAAGCGCCAGTGGTCGGTCTCGCTCTTGATGTATCGACGGTCAGCACGACTCTTGCGCAAAAAGAGCCGGCTTGCACCGTGACAGAAAAGGGGTCGGGAAACTTCCCAGGTGGTGACAATATGGGGGAACTGGCACGCCAGATGGTGCAACAATTCTTTGCTTCGATGGGATCATGTATTTATCTCATCTTACGTGGAAGCAGCTCCTTCAATTTTGCCCGGACGCTTCTCAGAAATCTAGCCGAGAACGTCGAGTTAACCGGAGGCCCCTCACTTGCCCAAGCGTGTCTGCGGGTGGTGGAGCAACTGGGAGACGACCTGCACGAGCTGAAGTCTTTGGAAAATGCCAGCTCTTCTGGTGAGGCCCAGGCCACTCTAGCCCGGCTCTTAGCTGCTCAAGAACGAGAGCGACAGGAGGCAGAGGCACAAATAGATGCAGAGATCCGCAGCCTCGAATGTTCCCAGGCTGAATGTCAGAAACTAACTGACGATTCAAGGGAATCCGAGATTGTCATGCAGAGCATGGAGCACGTCATCATCAGTGCTCGGGACACCATTGCCAAGGCTCGGGACACCATTGCCAAGGCAGAAGCTGTGCTTGCGATCAATGAGAAGAAGCTTGTTACCATCAAAGAGGAGCTTGCGGAGCAACAGACTGCTAAGGCGCGAGCTGAAGAGAGTCTGTCTCTACATTCTTCCAGGGTGGAGTCTCTGCGAGCGCAGCTGGCTGCTAAACCCTTCCTATCTGAAGAGGAGCTGCGGGTCCAAGCCATGATGGAGGCTGAGAAGGCGCGTCAGATCAAGATGCATCATCTCAGGGAGCGAATCCGTTCCTTGGCGAGCCAGGACATTTAGCCTTCTTTTCTTTTTTTTTGTAAAGAAAAGGACACTCTGTTTATCAGAGTGTTTGTATCCACTTTTGATATAAAAAAAGGACATTTTTTGTTCCATCTTCTTTGTTTAGCTGTGGATGAATCCAACTTCTTGATCACTGGTTGTGAAGATTGAACTTAGGCGAGACTAAGTTCTTTTAATGAGACGCGGCTTCCTGATGAGACGCGGCACTGATCCACAGAGTGAAACGCGATCATCATTCCGTAGGAGCTTAGATAGAACTAAGTCCTTTTGCTGAGACGCGGCGTCAATCACAGGGTGAGACGCGGTCATCATTCCATAGGAACTTAGATTTCACTAAGTCCTTTTGATGAGACGCAGCGTCAATCACAGAGTGAACCTCGAATTGGTCTCGCTGAGTAAGACGCAAATAGGGCAGACGCGAGGGACGCAGCATTGTTTGCTGAAAGGACGCGATTTTGAGTCACGTGGACGCTCTTTAAAGCGCGGGTGAATGCCTTTTAATTTGAGAACGGTGACGCAGATTCTTAGATGCGGTTTTCCCATCTGCGTTTAATGCAGCCGGACGCGACTTTGCTGTCTGCGTTTGATGCAGCCTGACTTAAAGATTTTGTGAGATCTTTGACCGTCAAGTCTTCACTGACGATTGGACGTCAAGTCTTCACCGACGTTTGGGAAACCGGGTCATCCGTTGTTTTCCAAGGCGGTTGTCCACGCGTCAATTTTTTATTTGACTTGGGCGTTTTAACGCTCTTTAATGCAAAACCGGCGCTGGCGGTTGGAAACCGGTGTCTGCGACGATTCCCAAAGCGACGCTCCACGCGTCAGTCCTCTATTGGGCTTTGACAGTCGTGCGCGACGGTTCTGTTTGATGCACCATTAATAGCAGTTATTAGGGTCTGCCTATAAATAGGGCTAACCCTCTTCCTTCAATCCAATCCTTGGACTGTTTTCTTTTTGAGAGCGAGCGCTCTGAGAACCTTCATCTTCTTCAGAGTATTGTCTCCATGGATGAGGATGGCTCTGTGGATGAAGATGACCTAGGGCTTGTATGCTCCTGTTTGGTCTCTTCGGGGCAGAGTGTCTCTCTGATCATCTTGCACGTCCGCGTTTGGATGCAGAGAGCCCGACTCTTGGTAGAGGCCTCTGTTGGTACGCCGTCCCAATTAGCCATGATATTTTAATCTACCACGGCCTGCACCTTGGCATCACCATTATCTGGACCCCCTCACGAAGTCTGTGTTAGTGCATTCCTTCTGGAATTTGCGCCACAGATTTAAACTTCTCTGGACGCGAGTGCAGGGGTCTTTGGCACTTGGTGCTGGCTTTGTTCACAAAGCTTGCGTTTCAAAGCCACTGTCTTGGCGCGTTTTATGGCTATTGCCTTAGCGCGTTTTATAGCCACTGCCTTGGACGAATTCCCAAAAAGGTTTCAGACCTGAGTCTTGCAACTCTTGTTCACTCAACAAGGAGATGGCAACTTTCGGCGTCTGTGCCTTTTAGGCGTCTGTGGTTTCGACTTGGGCGTGGAATGAGACCGCGTTTTGATTCGCGTTTGTCTCTGCTGACGCCGCAGTTTGGCTCACCGCACGGGTTATTCCCGCGTCTGCTTGGCTGACTGCGTGGATTATTCCCGCGTCTGCTTGGCTGACTGCGTGGATCATTCCCGCGTCTGCAGTCTGCATTTGTGACTTAGTTTTTCTCTGTTGAAGCATGCTAAGTTGCAGATTGTTCTGATTCCTTTTATTTCATTCCTTGCAGGTAGACTTGCTGGTTTGCTGGGCCCCTGGAAGGATGCTTTGGCCGGCGAACTTGTTCGATGTTCACCTATAAGAGAGTATATTATGGTCCTCGTCACCTATAAGAGAGTATATTACATCTCTGACGAGGACCCAACCCTCGCCAAGGTCTCTTCTGATCTGCTTCACCATTCATGCTTGCTGGCAAGAGATGGTCAGGCTATGCATGACGGCGATGAGGGTTCCGGCGGTTGCGGTGGCGGACAAGATCCTCTTCCTCTCCCACCCCAGAAGTGACATCAAGGACAATCTATGTCCGTTGGATGGCCTGCTAGGGAAAGGGACGCTCCTGAACGAAGGGTTGCAGGACTTTCTGTTGCCACCAGACCTCAAGAACACCATTGCTCTTAGCTTAGTCAGCTAGGGCGCTTTCGATGTTTACATCATGCATCGTGGTGTAACCAGCTTCTATTGTAGCCACAAAACATCGCGCACTTGGAATCAGACGCGGCTTATGAGGAGCGAGTGCAACCTCTAAGAGAGAGAGAGGGACTTCTTTGTACTCCTTAATTGTAACACTCAATCATATTGTATAAGAGAGCGTTTTTACTGCAACACTCCATCTTATTGTATAAGAGAGCGTTTTGTATCACTTTCATCTGTTTGGAAATAAATAAAAGCGACACTTTTCTTTTCGCCTCTTTCCTTGTCTTGAACTTTTTGTCTTAGACCTATAGAAGCAAAAAATCTCTGACTTTGTTAAAATTATGATGGTAACTTTAATAAGTCAAACTTTGTGGAGGAAGAGATCCTATTTCAGGAACTTTCACAGTACTGTCAGAGGTGTAATATTAACTTGACAGAGATGAAATAATTTTTGGTGGACCTGCCACTTTATAAGAGAAAGCGACAAGTAGAATTGGTACCCCCAGGGAGGGTGAACTTTTATCAAGTGTTTGGGATTAACTCGATTGAGCTCAACTGGGGATTTGAGGGGAACACTGTTGATGGTGTAGTATTAACCTAACAATGTTTTTAGGTAGACTTGTTATTCTGCTGAAGAGAATAACAAGTGGGACTAGACTCGTGGGGAATCTAGGAAAGTTTGTTACCGTCAGAGGTGTGATATTAACTTAACGGGTTGGAAGTGGTCTTGTCAGAAGTGTAATGTTAGCTTGACAAGGATGTGAGTCAGAGGTGTGATATTAACTTAACTCAGAAGTGTCACTGTCATAGGTGTAATGTTTAACTTGACAATGAGGGAATGCTAGAGGTGTAATGTTGAACTTAGCATTGGTCATCTCGGCTTGGATAAGGAAGTCCGAGGGAAAGTCATGGCTATAGGTGTATTGTTGAACTTAGCAATGACTTGGATGCTAGAGGTGTGGTGTTAACTTAGCATCATCCATTTCACTTCGATATGGAAGTCTGAAGAAGAGTGACTGTCAGAGGTGTAATATTAAACCTGGCAGAAACTTGATTACTGTTTAGAGGTGTGGTGTTGAACTTTAACAGCAATTTGTCAGAGGTGTGATGTTAACTTGACAAAGATTGACTCATGATAAGAGCAATTTTGAGGACCTGTCATTCTATTGGTGAGAATTGACAAGTGAAAATTTGAAGTGCCAGAGGTGTAGTGTTAACTTGGCAAAATTGAACATTTGGTACTCCGTGTAGAGTTGACAAGCAAAATTTGTACTCGACAAGGAATATTAAAAAGTTTCCATTACCAGAGGTATAGTGTTAACTTAGTAATGGTTGTATTTTTGTAGACCTACCATTCTGTGGATGAGAATTGGTAGGGGATTTTGGAGGAAAGAGTGGAGCCAAGTCCACTTAGGATTTTTAGCAAACCCTCAGCTATCAACGGATTTGAGGTGCCTTTACCAACTACCGTTTGAGTTGGGCTAGCCATGCTATTCCCCTCAGCATGATGAGTTGTCGAAGACTGATGTTGGGCTTAAAAGCCAACATTTTCCTCTATCCTTAGCCGTTGGAGGCGTCGGATCAAATGGGAACATGTCCCTTAGGATTTTTAGCAAATCCTTAGCTGTCAACGGGTTTGATATGCCTTTACCAACTACCGTTTGAGTTGGGCTTGCCATGCTATTCCCCTCAGCATGATGAGTTGTCGAAGACTGATGTTGGGCTTAAAAGCCAACATTTTCCTCTATCCTTAGCCGTCGGAGGCGTCGGATGTTTTGATCAGAGGTGTACTTTTAACTTGATCGGCGGAAGGATACCATCTAGGGATAGTACTTCTTCAGGAACCTGCCGTTAATAGGCATCATGAGTGTATCGCCATTCGAGTTTATGAGGCGATATGATCCATTTGAGTAGACTGACTCTACTACAAATGGTCCTTCCCATTTGGGTTGGAATTTTCCTTTTGTCTTGTGCGTCATTACCATGGGTCTTCTGACGGCTAAGACTAGGTCGCCTTTCTTGAAAGTTCGCACTTTAACTTTCTTGTTGAAGGCTCTGGTGATTCGAGCCTGGTAGAGCTCGATTTGCTATTGGGCTTGCAGACGCTTGTCGTCTAAGGCCTCCAGTTCCTGGAGTCGCTGTCGATGCTTCTCCTCTGTCGTCATCTCCGCTGTCAAGGCGACGCGTAGAGATGGAATTTGGATCTCTAGGGGAAGCACGGCTTCACATCCGTATATCAAGGAAAATGGCGTGGCCTTAGTCGGGGTTCGCACAGTTGTGCGGTAAGCCCATAAGCATTCACCCAACTTGTCGTCCCAGTCTCGTTGACTTTTCGAGACGAACTTTTTGAGAAGCTTGCCAATAGTCTTGTTGAAAGCTTCTGCGAGGCCATTGGCGGCAGGATAGTATGCCGTTGAGGACACACTCTGGATTCTAAACTTAGCGCAGAATCTCTGGAAAGCCTGGCTGATGAACTGGGGTCCATTGTCATGGACAATTCGCCGAGGTACGCCAAAACGGTAAATAACGTGATGTTTCACGAACTTGATCACGTTCGACGACTTGACCTCCTTCAAAGGGATGGCTTCAGCCCATTTGGAGAAGTAATCGGTTATCGCCAGAATGAACCGATGTCCTTTTGATGATGGCGGGCTGATAGGACCAACCACGTCCATGCCCCACATTTCGAATGGCCAGGAGAGGCCGTAGAGTGGAGATAGCCTGGCGCTTGTGGACAAAGTCGCCATGCACTTGGCAGGCGTGACATTTCTTGGCATAAGTGACGGCATCGGCAATCATCTTAGGCCAATAGTAACCCAATCTTTGGAGTCGATGTGCCAGTTTTGGGCCAGGTTGATGGGCTCCACACATACCGTCGTGGGCCTCTTTCAATACTTCTTGTGCTTTGTTTGGTGAGAGGCACCGGAGTAAGATCCCGTCATGCGATCGACGATACAATGTTCGCGTAATCGCATTATAATAGAATTTGGGGGCTTTCCTTCGAATGGCAGCCGCTTCTTTGGCGTCCTCAGGCAGGATGCCATACAAGACGAAATCAATGTAGGGGAACCGCCAGTCTCTAGGCTCTGGACCGGTTGACGCTTCAAGTGCTTCTTCGCGGTGACGACCTCCCATTAACTCCTGATAATCCTCGAGAGCATTTCTCGGGCAATACAGGTCGTGGCTGTAGACGAATATCTTCTCCATTGCTCCAGCTGGAAGAGCTAGGGAGGCAGCCAGGGATGCGAGTGCATCGGCGTGCGCATTTTGCCTGCGTGGTACATGGTCGATGTAGAAGCTTGTAAATCCCTCGGCCATGCGGACAGTTGCATTGTAATAGGGTACCAAGTCTTCATGTCTGACTTCGTACTCCCGCGAACTTGGCTGACGATGAGTTTAGAGTCACCGTATGCCTCGAGATTTTTAACGCCAATCTCATCGGTGAATTGCATCCCAATCAAAAGAGCGTTGTATTCCGCCACATTATTGGAACAAGGCTCGGTCAGTGAGACAGCTCGGGGGATCACATAATTTTGTGGGGAGACAAGTACTACTCCTACCCCCGCCACTACGTGTCCCTTGGGGTTTGTCCTTGATGCACCGTCGAAGAAAAGTTGCCACACTTGACTTTCGAACGATGTCTGAGTCAGGTAGACTTCGGCCACTTCGTCTGGGAGATCCTCGTAGAGTTTGACTGCCCTCAGATCTGGGTGTTCAGCTAAGAAGTCCGCCACCGCTTGTCCCTTAATAGCCTTTTGTGGCAGAAAATGCATTTCATATTGTGATAGCAATATGGCCCATTTTGCCAGTCGGCCATTTAGCGATGAAGGTTTAGTCATAAGTAACCTCAGAGGGTTGACTTTTGATATGACGTTTATAGTTTGGCCTACCAGATAGTGTCGCATTTTCTGGATAGCGAACACCAGTGCCAAACATTCCTTCTCGATCGGGTTATACCGATGTTCGGCTCCGATCATTGTTCTACTTAGATAGTAGATTGCTTGCTCATGTCCCTGATCGTCATTCTGAGCTAGTAGAGCTCCCAAAGAATGATCCATCGCTCGGACGTACACCAGAAACGGCTTTTCGGATACTGGAGCTGCAAGGACTGGTGGTTGGGTGAGGTATTGCTTGATTTCCTCGAACGCTTGTTGGCAAGCGTCATCCCAAATGAATGAGACACCCTTCTTCATCAGCTTAGCGAAGGGTTGGCATCTTCCGGAAAGGTTTGAGATGAACCTGCGGATGTACGCCAATCGTCCTTGTAATCCCCTGAGCTCCTTGAGGCTTTTCGGGGGTTGCATTTCCTGGATAGCGCGGATCTTTTCCGGGTCCAAATGGATTCCTGTGGAAGTCACAACAAATCCTAGGAATTTGCCACTGGCTACCCCCAGGAAGGACTTTGTGGGATTCATCTTCAATTGATGAGCCCGCATGATGTCAAAGACCACCTTCAGGTCTGCTACGTGATCGCCTTTAGCGCGGCTTTTTACCGCGATGTCATCAACATAACGTTCCACCGTTTTGCGTATTTGCTGATGGAAAATGGCATTCATGGCCCTTTGATATGTTGCCCCTGCATTCTTCAGTCCGAAGGGCATGACGGTGTAGCAATACACTCCTAGGGGTGTCCTGAAGGAGGTATGCTTTTCGTCATCAGGATACATTTTGATTTGATTGTATCCTGAGAATCCGTCCATGAAGGACATTCGTTCGAATCCACAAGTATTGTCAATCATGACATCTGTGATTGGCAATGGGAATTCGTCCTTGGGGCAGGCCTCGTTTAGATCACGGAAGTCGATGCAGATCCTGATCTTCCCGTTCTTCTTGGAAACGGGGACGATGTTGGCCACCCAGTCGGGATGCTGTTCTTCTCTGATGAAGCCAGAATCAATAAGTTTTCTGACTTCTGATTGAATTGCCTCCATTATTTCTGGGTGAAACCGTCGCTGCTGTTGTTTGACAGGTTTTACGTCCGGATTGATGTTGAGGCGGTGCATGGCCACTTAAGGATCAAGTCCTGGCATGTCCTCATAATTCCAGGCGAAGACGTCTATATACTCTTGTACAAGAGATATTAGATCCTTCTTCTCTAAAGGTGACAGGCCGTCACTTATGAAGATGGGCTTAGGGTTAGCCTCATCTCCTAGGTTGATCTGAACAACCTTGTCTTCTGTGGGTGGCTCACGCTGTTCAAAGCGGGTATCCCAAAGAGCATTTAAATGTTTGATCCAAGGATCTGTATCAGATTGGATCATTTCTTCATTTCCATCTTCCAGGTGGCTTGTCGAAACCATGTTCACTGAAAGTTCCTTGAAGATGTTGCCGACACTGACATCTGACTCCCAAGATGATGTGTCTGAAGAGTAATCGTTGCTCGACGATTCTTGAGAATCGGAGGCTGATGGGACCGGAGTTGATACATAGCCCAACCCCCTGCGCGTCCGATGATAATAATCGGGGGCCTTCCCTTTCGGCACAAAGGATCGAAGTAGCGTTCTTCTTCCTTTGCCGAAGTTCAACCCGGGTCTGTTGGTTAGGTCATACCCCATGCACTTCATCATTTTGAGCGTTTTTGGTTCATAATGACTGAGCTGAGGGGATTCCTCCTCACTTTCTGATTCTTCGCGGGGCGTTGGTTCAGTCGTCATTCGCCCAAACAGGATTGGTTTTTGGCCTTTTCGTCTTGTCGGAACCATGAATATAGATTCCTGCGCATCACCATTATCCTGGTATGTCCCGAAAGATGATTTTACTGGTACATGCAATGATGTCAAAGCATCCATTGCCGACCAGATGTCATCGTCTACGTCGGTACTAGTATCCGATGGTATTGAATCGGATGCACACGCAGAAAAGTACTCAAAGTCTAAATTCTCATTAATATACCAGCCGCCTGCATCGTCGGTGGTATTATCAACATCGAGCTTATTAGTGCTCTTTACAAGTGGTTCCAACTTCCACAAGCACTCTTCTTGCTCGGTCTCAGTGTCAGCCTCATTACCAGAGTCTGGCACCTCCAGTTGCGGGGTTTCATCCACCGGATCCTGATATAGGAGGGAATCCGTGAAATAATTTTTGACCCCCTTAAACGGATACCTTTCGGCAACCAACGTTTGCACCTTCCCACTCGCGTCAATGTATTTCATGACTTGGTGAAGAGTGGAGGGAACGATGGAGTTGCGGTGAATCCATGGTCGTCCCAGCAGCAGATTGTAGGAAGTGTCGGCATCGATGACGTAGCACGTCACCTCCGACTTGAGGCTCCCAATCTGGCACTTGAGCTTGATTTTCCCATCGGACGGGTGCCATTGGCATTGAACCCGTAGATGGTCGTCTGTGTAGGGCTCAGACGGTGAGTAGGGATGCCGAGGTGTTGCATGACTCGGCGAGGCATGATGCTCAATGCGGACCCTCGATCTACCTGAATGCGGTTCACCTCAGATGATCCGATATAACCTGTGAAGTACAGGGGTCGATCATGCTTCCCTTTGACCTGCATATCATCTGCCGTGAAGGTGATGCAGGGGTATTCTGGGAGGTGTGGAGGCAATCCTCTACATCTTCTTCCTTCGGCACCTGGGTTATGAAGACCTCAGCATTTGCCAGAGCATCTTGCAGAGCTTCCCTGGTCGACTTTGATAGTCTAAGAAGTTCATACAAGGTAATGCGTGCCGGTATATTGGCCAGCTGAGCCAGGACATCAAAGCGGTAAGGTGCCGAAGACCCTTCCGCGATGCCTCTTTGAAAGGTTCGAGAGAATCGAGTCTCCTTCTGCTTCTCCACAGGTGGCTTCGTGCAGGGCCTAGTTGGCTCTGCAGCCGGTTGTGGAGGGTTTGCCGCCACTTCGCCGTACTGCTTCAAGTAGGGCTGTCCTGAACGAGTCCCCGTCATTGGTTGGTTGGGCTCTACGGCCAAGACTATGGTTTCCTCTTCTGAATCAGTCAGTGAGGGAACATCATCCTCTGCTTCTCGGGAGGAAGCACATACCACATGACAGGACGAAGCTTTTGCCTTGCCTTTGGACTTCCTGTTGGTTACAGTAGTCCACTGCTGGTTGTCCACTAGGTCGGGGTGGACCCACATAATTTCCCCTTGAGGCGTAGGGACGGGTACCAAGCCCTTCTCCTGCTGCTGGTGAGGGTCTGTGTTGACCACTCTTAATTCTCCCCTTGGAATAGGAGTTACCCCCGCAGGCGTTGGAGGTTGTCTCCCGAACTGGAGAACCGACGTCACATTAGCCGTGACCTTCTTCTGCTCTGGTCGAAGCTTTAGCACCTCCGCATCAATCAAAGCCTGAAGGATGTCCTTGAAGACGTAGCAGCTTTTGGTAGGGTGTCCCAATATCCTGTGGTACATGCAGTAGTTGGGATTGTCGGTCTTGCCGACTTCCTCCGGGCGCCTAATTTCAGGGAGCTTCAGTCGATTGCTCTTGTTGAGTAGCTTGAAGAGCGAATCGACATGTTCCTCCTTGAAGGAATACTGCTTGTTGGCGCGGGGTTGGCTTGAAGAGCCACTCGCCTTGCCTGTTTGAGGTTTGGCGGGAGATTTGGTCTCTGTTGCCAAATTATCCTTCCGCTTCGACTGGAGGGAGGTGTCTGGCGCTCGCCTAGTTGACCTTTCCGGCCTAGGCTTGCCTTCTTCTGCCCTGACGCGGGCAACAATCTCCTCAGCCTGTTCACCTTGTTGGACTAATTGTTTCCAGGTGCGGCTTTCAGCAACTCCTATTTGAGCAAGGAGTGAGGTTTGGAGGTTGTGGCGGCATGTTTCCACCAGGGTGGCCTGGGTCATACCGCTTGGACACCGGAGTGCCACGTTCCGAAATCTTTCCACGAAAGATTTGACGGACTCTCCCTTTCGCTGTCTCGTAGCCAACAGGGTGGGCATTGTGACCTCGGAGTCATCTTCGAAGAAGCGTGTTAAGAACAGCATCTCCAAGTCGCCCCAGTTCTTAATAGAACCTTCCGGGAGTTTCATGAACCACTCAAAGGCCAACCCTTTCAGGGTGCCGATGAATAGTCGCGCCAGGATGGCGTCATTATCTACTACATTCCCGGTTTGGGATTTAAAGTAGTAGATGTGCTGATTAGGGGACCCCTTCCCATCGAAGGCTTGGAGGGTTGGAGCCTTGAACTTAGGAGGGTACGGGACTAGATCCCACTCAGCTGGATAGGGCCGGACCACTCCAACTTCTTGGAGGTCTTTGCGACTGGCAAGGGCATTGAGGCGTTGCTCCAGTTGACTCATTCTTTTAGTATGAGCCTTTTCTGGGTCGTGCGACGAAGATTTGGACGAATTTGAAGTAGATCGTCGCGCCTCCTCAGAAGGTTCGGAAGATGAGCTTTCTCCCTTTCTCCCTTTGCCCTTTGACCTCCTAGGAGGAGATTTCCTCCTGTCTTCCAGCAGTTGTGCAATCGCCTGCTTGAGGGAGTCAATCGACGCCTGCTGAGAAATAATCATGTCCATTTGTGCTTTCTGGACCTGCTCTATACGTCTTGCCGTCTCCTCAGGAGTGCCTGTCATGTAGGCAGAGGTCTCCTTCTCGACGGAAGAGTTCGAAGCCCCTGATTCCACTACGGCGGAGTGGGAATCATTCGCTCTAATGCCGTGGGCTAAGGCATTATAGTCAATTGGGGGAATGGCCCCCGTCCGGGTGCGAGTGTGTCGATACACCCCTTCCGGTTCAGAGTCAGACTCGGACTCGTCTGAGCTGACTGCAAGTTGTTTCCCCTTGCTCCTGCTTGTCATGTTCGCAGTAAGCTCCGGGTATTCAATGTCAGAGAAGACTCTCCTTCTATGGGAGCGCCTTCTTTTGGCTGACGGGGGAATCGAGGTCAGTTGTCCAGCTAAGGACTGCTGGTGCACACTCGACCCGCAACGGCACTCCGCAAGCATGGAGATAAGCCGTTGGCAGCAGCAAGATGAAGTGACCTGGTGGGCACTTCTTTTCTTTGTCAGATAATCCCTCAAATCCATGGAAGAGGGATCAAAGAGACTAGCCTCACAACGTCGAAGACGGGAGGCATCCATGTGCTGTGCAGAATGGACGCAGACTTCAGGGACGCGGTTTCCGCGTCGTGACTGTGGAACGCGCGTCTGGCGTCTCTGTTGAGATGAGACGCGAGTATCGCGTTGCTGCCTGGTGCGTCCGGGCTGAGCCGCGTGAGAGAGAGTGGGCTGCAGGGTGCCTCATCTCTGGGTGCGTGCTTCCTGCGTTTGACGAGACGCAAAAGCTTCGCTTTGGCGTTTGGTAAGCTGGTCTTCAGAGGACTCAACTTGAGGAGTTGCGCGCTTGGGCCGCCAAACGCGGATTTCACGTACTGGACGTGACGCGGGCAAGGCGCGAGACTGTACGTCGCGTCCAGCTTCAGTTGGACAACCAACGGTTCCAACTTGCAGTTGACGCGCACGTCTCCTCTGTCGACGCTCAGCATTCCGATTGCGTCGAGGAGGTGGAGAGAAACCAACAACATCCTGATGTTGAACATCAGGGAGTTTAACCACGCGGGTCTCCTGAGAGACGTTGACACGGGTTTTCTGTGCGCCGGAGTTGGTCGCAACAGCAACTGTGCTTGGGATCGCGCGGGCCTTCTGAGAGGCGTTGACGCGTGAACTTTGTGGGCACAGTGGACAACAGCAGCGGCGCCCAAGAGAGCTTCAGGTCGGGCTTCGGGGCCATTCCCCGTCGAGACCCTGCGACAGACGCGGGTCTTTGGGCTCTTGGAGCCAGAAGAGAGAAACTCTTCATACTTCGCTTGGTCGAACTCCACAACAAGTGTCTCGACCATTTTCCCCCTACGGAGGAGATCATCCTGCGCCACGGCTTGTTCGTCAGTGACAAACGTAGTCCCCAGCGGAGTCGCCATCTCTTGTTGGACGCGGAAAACTGGCGAAAGCGGACTGGAGTAACTTTTCCTTGAATCAGATGAAAAATTACAACAGGCTAATCTTCCGGTTACAAGGGAGGGAGAATATTGAATCTTGAATTCCCCCTTTATTTAGTGCTGGGTTCTTCGTGTGGCGGTGGAGAGTGAATCTTGTTCTCCGTTGACCAGATGACCGTCAGTACCGTCGAGGGATCTTCTCCTTGGTAGGTAGAAGGAGTAACTCAGCCCCGTCCACCAAAACTCTAAAAGAGAAGGTAGGCGAAGAGCAACTTGTACGCAGCAAGCTGGCTTGAAGAGTCGAGCTCTCTCTCTCTGTCGATGATCTCTCCTTTTTTCTTTCTCAAAAATCCGCCCCCTATTCCATAGTGACGGGACTATTTATAGGGTTTTTAGGGGGTGATCGTGCCCCCTAAAAGTGCTCCACGATGAGGGCCAACTTCCCCGCTACATGGGCGGTGGATGGCGCCATATTCGGGGTGGTTACAACCAAGGTGGATGCACCTTGTTGCTGAGACGCGGGCGTTGAGCCAACGCGCCTTGATGCTGAGACGCGGGCGTTGAGCCAACGCGCCTTGACGCGGAGACGCGGGCGTTGAGCCAACGTGCCTTGATGCTGAGACGTGGGCGTTGAGCCAACGCGCCTTGATGCGGAGACGCGGGCGTTGAGCCAACGCGCCTTGATGCTGAGACGCGGGCGTTGAGCCAATGCGCCTTGATGTGGAGACGCGGGCGTTGAGCCAACGCGCCTTGATGCTGAGACGCGGGTTTGGACTTTCGCGTCTTGATTGTCACATTTAGCCTTGCGCCTGGATCTTGGATCTCTACGTTTTGGTGGCTTGTCTTTGTGATTTTTAGACAGCCTACAGCATTACAGCAGCTAGTTTAACTTCGGTAGCTATGTTGTCTCAATGAAATGGGTACCTCCTTTAGAAGAGTTAGGGTCGTTAGTCCTAAATTTTTTCGGAGTTAGTTCCCATTAGATGGTCTTATCAGCCAAATCTTCATATAATAACCATCCTTCATCTTTGTTCTTTTTCAAAAAAATCCTCCTTGACGCATAGATTCTATAGAGTTTTTGTTTGATAATCTAATTGATTAGTCACTAAAACTGCATAATTTATACCACATCTTCACATTTATTTCGTATTAAATTCTGTTAATAAAGCTTTGCTTGCTTGATTCTAAGTCCATGGTGTGCAATAAAGAAGAAGACCCTAAATCACCATTTAATGGGTGATTAAAGACCTACATGAATAGCCATTGACCTAGAGGAGCTGATTCATCAAAACCAGGGGCTGCAAAACTAAAATCGAGCATAGAACCTGACAGGGGACAGATGGGACCGCACGCGGCCCTAGTATGGCCGCGAAAACGCGGCCTGGGCCGCGTTTCCACGACCATGTGGGCGCAGCTGCGCCTGTGCTTCTGGCCAGCTGTTTCCAGCTGGCCCCCCTCTTCCCTGGTGCCTATAAAACCCCCTGGGTTCTTCAGTTGGGAGATATGCAGAGTTTAGGGTAGTTTTCTCCATGTTGTAGTTTAGAATAGTTTAGTTTAGGTTAGTTCTTCTTCCACCCTTGTATTTTTCATTTTGTAGATCTTGTAATAGGGAGAGAGAGTAGTACATGCTTGGAATGCAAGAATGCTTGTAATAGAAGGTGATAATCTATGAAAGGTGCTCTCTTTACCTCTCTATGTTTTCTTCTCTCTAACTCCTTTTACATGTGTAGCTAACTTTTCTCTCATGGCAACTAACTACTAACCACTAACTAGTTTAACTTCTTATTTGATAATCCACATGAATCTAATAGCCTCGATTTGGCCTTGCTCTTGCAAGAGCCATTGATGGCTCATGATGATGGATCTAACACTCTAACTTCCTAACTCTCTAACAAGCTAACATTACTTTATTTCATGCTTACTCTTATTGGGTTTTGACGATTTAAGTGTAGCTTGAACTTGTTTTGTTGAGTTGAGCTGTAATGAGTTACATATGGGTCATGCTTTGAATCCCACTTGAACCAAGGACTAGTGATGGCCAATGATACATGTGAGACAACTATCACTAAGAGGTTAGCGTGTTGGTGGAGTCATTAGTAGTTAGTAGCCGTGAGTTTTCTTTCTTTTTCACTTGTTTTAGAAATATACCAAAAACTACAAATACCATTCTTTTATATGTTTCCCACTTCTTCGTATTTCACCGTACCTCTCTTTCCATTCTTTATTTTCCTTTCTTTTCATTCTTTCAAACTTTGAAGAACTTTTAACAAACACGTGAATCAACCGGTAAAGCTTTTATCACCTACCGTCCTTGTGGATTCGACTCGTTTTAGCCTCTATGCTATAACGGAAGTATCGAGGAAGCCAAAGCACATACACTTTAAATCTTAACTTCAAAACATACACTTTTTGTGCGCGATTTCCCCCGATCAAATTTTGGCGCCGTTACCGGGGATGGGAACGGTTTGATTTCACGTTTTTTGTTAACTTTTCTTCTTTGTTTTTTTTGTGTGTAGGTTAAAGTTTTAGCATTGCAGAAGTCCACACTTGCTCAAGTGTGGTTGGGTAAACTTTTGTACATTCATATACTCTGCTGCTAATGTTTATTTTACCTATATACTGTAAATAATTTTAAGAATTAAAATACGATAATTGGATGCTTTAAAATGGTTCAGACATTTGCATCTAGGCATGTGTCAATTTTAATTCCAATATATTGTATTTTATTCTTGTGTTGTTGTGATATTGATAGGAGGTGTACATATGGCATTGCATATAGCATAGGACAAACACTTCAGTGATTTACTCACTTTTTTATGTTCATTCTTATCTATATTGCACACTTGCACAAATTTAACTTAAGGGCAACACCCAACACAACATAAGGTGGGGAAGTCATTACCCTCCCTTAGCCCAAAAATCACCTCCTCACTCACATAACCCAAGCCTAAATAAAACTTGCTAGACGTTGGCCCCTAGGGACATCTCGAACTCATTTAGGAGATTGACCTAAGGGGGAAGTTGTTAGAAGTTGACTCTTGCTAAATCGGTGCCTAAGGTGGGGATTGAGAGGCGAAACCTCAAAGAACAGTGGTTTGGCATAATTAGGCCCGTTGCTCTAGCACGAATACCTCCCACTGATCTTGCCCCTACTTGGCCAATTAACTCGTGGTCAGCTTCCGACAATATACCCCCCGTGGACAGTCTAACCAGTTAGGAGTCGTCTAGGTCTAAGTCAACCCTAGCATAGGCTTGTTTTCTTTCTCTTTTTCTTTGTTCTTTGTTTGTTTGTTTTTCTTTTTTGTAAATTGTGATATGGATTTTAATAACAACAATTCTTTCAATTATAATATGAATCCATATTTCACCCTGACCTCGTTTGACTCGGATAACTCTGACCCGGTTATGTACAACATGAACCAACCATTTATGCCGAGTTGAGATTATAAGAATCAATATGACCCATATCCCCAACCATATGACCATAATTTTCAAAATAATTTCAACTCTTCATAGAGTCAATGGGGATTCACCTCCCCCGAGTCAAATTTTCAACCGCCTTATCCACAATTTTCACAAAGTTCATTTCCCAATTTTGGTTCATATATTCATTTTCCTTTTCCACCAACCGAAGAAAAATCTGATTTGGAAAGGAGTATGGAAGAGTCCCTACAACAAATGCAAAATTTGCTCAATTCACAATCCTTCCCACATCAAACTCCGCATCCTCCTTTTCTAGAGCATCCAATTGAAGAAGAAATTGAGCTAGAAAAGCGTTTGGAAGTCTTTTGTGATAGAATGCAAAACATGTTTGACTCATCTCAATCAAATTTTCAAGAGTCCTACTCATCTTTTCCAGTCTCACCTATTCAAAATGAACAACCATCAATACTGGATTTGAGTATAGAACCCTTGCGTGAGTCCGAGCAGCAATCACCAAATCCGATGGACTCACAATTTTAACACAATTTTCAAAATCAACTTCCATACTCACCTTTTACAGAAGAACCAACTGCAAAGAGTATGGAAGACATGATTCCGAATCCAAATTCTATTACACAGTCTTTTAGTAGGTTAGACTTACTTATAAGCCAATTGATCAATGAGAGCGAGAAAAATCTTTCTTGTCAACCTTTGACCGATCCTTATATCCCTAACTCTACTGATTGGACCCATGAATCATGTCATTTTGGGAATCCAGATTCAATTTCAGAACATACCTTTGAACTTGACCAAACTCCAAGTTATGAAAGTCACCTGGACATTCTAGCAAGTTATCCCTTTCTTAAAATTGAAATCGATCCTGAATGTGATCCTGAACCTCATGTTAGTAGTTCCATTTCACTTTTTGATTGAATAATGACTCCGGTATCTTTACTAGATTTTTTCTCTATTCCGGAATCAACATTGAATCCTGTACCAATTCACCGTGAAATGGAATCACCAATCTCTCTTGATCACACTTCATTATTGGGGAAAGTGTGTGAATATCAATTCTTTGGTTTGGACCCTATTTTTGAACCAATTTCGACTCTTATTGTTGACTCTCGACTTGATCTGAGTCAAATTCCCGAGTCGGTGTCGGTTTTTACTCCTGTTCCATTTAAGTCCAAATCACTTATCTTCCAAAATCACACATCATTGTTGGACAAGACTGTTGACGAAACTGACTCAATAATTATTTTTAAAAATTGAAAATTAGATGGGAATAAATTTTTAAATAAGATCATTCAATCAATCATTCTTTTATTGGGTCGTATTAGAAAGGTTATTTGTGGGTTTCTGGAAGATCCACGATATCTTGCTTGGGTCGCCACGCTTGGCCCAATCCGATCACCACCGGAGCCACCCCCTTGAGGTAATCTTCCTTCCCTCTCCATTTGTTTCATGTCTATACACATTCACGCTGCATTGAGGACAATGCATGAGATAAGTGTGGGGGAGGGTTTACTAATATAGGTAGTTTTAAATTTTCTTTCTTTTACACTTCATTTTAAATTAAAATTTTTTCTTTTTACAAAACTTTTTGAATTAAGAGAAATAGTTTTGATCCATTTTTAAGAAAATTAAGATTATCTTAGGAATTAGGAAGACCTAAAATTATGAAATTTTTAAACCAAATCAAAATAATAGATCTTGTTTAAATTTTAGGATAAGAAAGTAAGATTAAAATGATAATTTGATCTTGAATTTTTTGTCTTAGATTTATGCACTTCACACTTACACAATTTTGAGATTGAAACAAAGACTGAAAATGCCATAAAAATATATTGAAAAAAAATGATGATAATAAAAACCACTATTGAAGTTGGGTAATTATGCCTCAGGAAACATGATTATTCACACCTAAAATGGTGGACAAAAATAAAATAATCCCCTTTAGTTTTGTGGCCTTGTTTACTCGAGTCCTTAAGTCCGAGGGATGTTTTCTCATCTGGTGCTCTAAGACCATCTGGTTTGGAGTCACCCGCTAAAGGCTCACTACCCGGGTGAATAAGAAAGCCTAAGAAAACTAAGGGAAGAGAAAAAAATAATAATGATATATATATATAATATAAATAAATGGCATGAAAGTTAGAGTCGATATCCCAAAAAAACTTCACAATTCACTAAGTGCATATTTTTTCTAAGAGTTTTATGAAAGATCAAAGAGTCCATTCAATTTTAAATTCTTACATTTAATTTATAACAAGATTTTTTGCATTTTGACTTAGTTAAGAAAGAACAATTTCTGGTTAACCTCTGACCTTGGATCACTTATATTTTCACAAAAATACTTTAACACTTTTCTCTATTTTCAAAAAGCGTTTTCAAAATACTAACATTTGATTTCTTTCTTTATGAATTTTGTGGGTGTAATCCGCTAAAAACCCTCAGGAGACAAAACTCCTCCTCTAGGGGAAACCTAGAGGTTTAACGGCTTGTTGCACATGCTCAGTGCAATCGCGTCGCCTACGAAAGTGATGTAATAATTTTCTTAGTTCTTTTTTGTTTGCTCGGGACGAGCAAAAGATAAGTGTGGGGGTGTGATTAGTCACTAAAACTGCATAATTTATACATCTTCACAATTATTTCGTATTAATTTTGTTAATAAAGCTTTGCTTACTTGATTCTAGGTCCATAGTGTGCAATGAAGAAGAAGACCCTAAATCACCATTTAATGGGTGATTAAAGGCCTACATGAATAGCCATTGACCTAGACGAGCTGATTCGTCAAAACCAGGGGCTGCAAAACTAAAACCGGGCACAAAACCTGACAGGGGACAGATGGGACCGCGCGCGGCCCTAGTATGGCCGCGGAAATGTGGCCTAGAAACGCGGCCATGTGGGCGGGCTGCGCCCGTGCTTCTGGCCAGCTGTTTCCAGCTGGCCCCCCTCTTCCCTGGTGCCTATAAAAACCCCCTGGGTTCTTCAGTTAGGAGATATACAGAGTTTAAGGTAGTTTTCTCCATGTTGTAGTTTAGAATAGTTTAGTTTAGGTTAGTTCTTCTTCCTCCCTTGTATTTTTCATTTTGTAGATCATGTAATAGGGAGAGAGAGTGGTACATGCTTGGAATGTAAGAGTGCTTGTAATAGAAGGTGACAATCTATGAAAGGTGCTCTCTTTACCTCTCTATGTTTTCTTCTCTCTAACTTCTTTTACATGTGTAGCTAACTTTTCTCTCATGGAAACTAACTACTAACCACTAACTAGTTTAACTTCATATTTGATAATCCACATGAATCTAATAGCCTCGATTTGGCCTTACTCTTGCAAGAGCCATTGATAGCTCACGATGATGGATCTAACACTCTAACTTCCTAACTCTCTAACAAGCTAACATTACTTTATTTCATGCTTGCTCTTATTGGGTTTTGATGATTTAAGTGTAGTTCGAACTTGTTTTGTTGAGTTGGGTTGTAATGAGTTACGTATGGGTCATGCTTTGAATCGCTCTTGAACCAAGGTCTAGTGATGGCCAATGATACATGTGAGGCAATTATCACTAAGAGGTTAGCGTGTTGGTGGAGTCATTAGTAGTTAGTAGCCGTGAGTTTTCTTTCTCTTTCACTTGTTTTAGAAATATACCAAAAACTACAAATACCATTCTTTTCTATGTTTCCCACTTCTTCATATTTCACCGTACCTCTCTTTCCATTCTTTGTTTCCTTTCTTTTCATTTTTTCAAACTTTGAAGAACCTTTTAACAAACACGTGAATCAACCGGTAAGGCTTCTATCGCCTCCCGTCCTTATAGATTCGACTCGTTTTAGCCTCTATGCTATAACGGAAGTATCGAGGAAGCCAAAGCACATACATTTTAAATCTTAACTTCAAAATATACACTTTTTGTGCGCGGGTTCCCCCGATCACTAATCCATCATGAAGAGCTTGGTAAAGTTGTCATTTCTCTATCCCATGATGAGGGCATTGGGCAAGGAGGTCCTTAAAGCATTTGAAGTACTTCCAAAAAGGTTCATTAGCTGTTTACTTAAATTGCAAGATACTTTTCCTAATTTATGCAATCTTGTAAATGGGATAGAACTTCTTCAAGAAGGCCTTGACGAAATTATCCCATGATGATATGGAGTCAGCTTCTAAACTGTAAAGCCATTTCTTTGCTAAGTCTTTCAAAGAGAATGGGACAAAACGTAACTTAACGGCGTCTACTCCTAGGTTGGGTATTTTCATCAGGAGACATGCTTTCTCAAATTCTCTTATTAAATGTATGCATCCTCGGATTCAAATCCATAAAACTTGAGAAGAGTGATGATTTTTTATGGTTTCAGCTCAAATTAGTTGTCTCCTATATTGGGGAGTTGAATGCAAGATAGAAGAGAGGTTCTAATAGGATAGAACCTATCCTGTAGTGATGGTGGTTGTGCCATGTGTGGATCGAGTTTGGGTGGTGAACTGTTCCTAATTAGTCTAGATATGACTAGGTCTCTCGACCAAGCTGACATGCACAATTAAACAAACAAATTCACCCTATCAATCAAAAAAAAATTTAAAAATCAAAAATCAAAAATCCTAATCTAGGGTAAGTCTGGACCTAGACGGCTCCTAACTTTAGATTGTCTTTAGGAGGTATATTGCCAACCTTAACCACAAATTAATCGGCCAGGTAGGTGGCAAGATCGGTGGGAGGAATCCGTCAAAGACTGGTCTAATTAGGCCAAACCACCAACCTTTGGGGTTTTGCCCCTCAATCCCCAACCTAGTCACCAATTTGGCAAGAGTTAATGTCAAATAACTTTCTCCTTCAGTCAATCTCTTAACAAACCTAAGTTAACCTAAGGCCAACGCCTAGTCAACTTTTAAACTAGGATTAGGGTTGTGAGTGCAACGGAAATGATTTGTGGGTCAAGGAAGGGTAATGACGTCCCCACCTTATGTTGTTATGGGTTTTGCCCTTAAGACGTATTAGTGCATGTATACAAACAAATAGAAAAGAATTAACTTAAAAGCAGTAAATCAACCAAGGGTGCCTCCTAGTCTATATGCAATGTGGACGTACCTTTCGCCAACACTCTTCAACAAAAATTAAAAAAATTTAAATAGACACGTGCCTATGATGCAAGAGTCTAAATTTTTATGTTAATCAACTAATAAGTTACTATTAATTAGTTAGCAGTATGCAGGGTGATCACAGAGAACAATTATCAACTGTAGTAAACAGAACTTGCAATTTACAACAGACCTGCAAAGGATGAATCAGTAGTAATCTACCACAGCCATGAAAATGCGGCTTTTGCTGCGAAAACGCGACTGTTTAGTAGGTTATGTTGCTCTGCCTTCTAGGACAGAGGCACAGAGTAGCTATATGTCCTTGCTACAGTTCCTGTTATCAAATCCTGCAAACATAAACAAAAAAAATAGTTTTAGAGAATATCGTGTCGTTCCCTCCCTGTCAATGGCACCAAAATTTTGATTGAGTAAGAGAATTTGAAAATAATGAAAAGTTAAAGTTAGAAAATTCTTAGTCTCTTCTCAATGTAACCGCGTAGTAAGTGCTAGACGGGTCAATCCACAGGGAAGGATGCGATGGAAGCTTTTTGGAACGAATTCTCTAACAAATAGCTTAAAAAAAGAATTATGAATGTAAGAAAGGTTTTAAACAGAAAGAACAGGCATAGCCAATCATCTACCACAACCTAACGCTAGTCTATCAAGAGTAAATATCATATTGAACCTATAAAGATTAACCCTAGATTGTTGCTTCAAACTTAAGAAAGAAAGTATGATAGAAAGTAAACCCTGATTACAATACACTAGATAAAATTAAGCATTGGTTTATCAAAGCCTCAAAGTATAGCATAAGAAAAGTAGTTTTAACTTAATATTAAGCCATCAAAGCATATAAGTATATGTTGACAATCTAAAAAGACAAAACTCTCAGACTTCTCTCCAACCGGTCTGAACGATGTCTAACTTGTCGACATTTACAAAAGACAAATCGTGGACAAGCTGACGATCAGTTTTTGCCCATCTCCAAGGGACAAAGCAGCGACTTAGACTCTACTGATCCAGTGAAGCAGACAGTAAGGCAAGGTTGCCTATGAAGAGGTCAAAGAAGGCCTATGAAGTTAGGTCTAACCAAACACATAGCCTCGCATAAGCCCAAAAAAAAGCTAGCTTCGCTAAAAGGCCAGAGCCACTAGCTTCGCACGAAGCTATCACCAGCCCCGCTGAAGGCTAACTTTAAGCTTTGCCAGAAACTTTATCTCCAGCTTCACTAAAGATGGAGTGTCCAGGTCTACTCTGAGCGAACTACTAGCTTTGCCTGAAGCCTCACCCAGGGATGCTCTGAGCTAATTTCTAGCTTCGCTTGAAGCTTTGAATATAACTTCGCCTGAAATGAGCTTCACATGAAACTCTCATTTAGCTTCGCGGCGAGCTTTACCAAGTCATCAATTGACCGTTTCAAAATCTTACGAGGGATTAATAGGTGAATCCCGATACTTTAGTGGGGTTAATGCCACTTTAAGTGGGCGGTTACACCCGCCCACTTTGTCCCACATTAAGTGAAGACAATTAAGCCTGGCTATGAATAGTTCGTGCGAACTTTTTAGCTTCGCCAGAAGATTGCAGATAGCCTGCGGCAAGGCTATTTCAAGCCTTGCGCGAAGCTAATAGACTGATTCAGTCTCGCTGAATTCAAGGGGCAGTTACACCCTAATTTGCTATAAATAGCCCCTTGTAAAAGAGAAGAAGGGCTGAAAAACATTGGCTGGCAAAATTTAGAGAGACCAAGGAGATCTACAGCAAAAAGATTCTCTTGCTTTTAGGCTTCCAAAGCACCCTAGAGACTCAGCTTTCTTTCCTTCAGGGTCCCAACAAGCTTTCTTTGAAGATATTCGGAACCAAGTGAGAAGGAAATTTGCTCAAGAAGGCTCGAACACCTGACCGATTGCATCATCAAAGGAATAAAGTGTTCGCGCGTTGATTAGGTTCCTAGTGGCATACCCCCAGAATCTTAGAGGAGATCTACATGTAATTTTTTTTTTGAATTACTTGTAATTTCGCTCATCAATATTTTATAAGTTTTCCCCGATCAATTTTCAATGGAAAACAAGATGGCAATTCTGCTGGGGACTAGGGTCTTCTTCCGCAATAAGGAGATGATGTTGCAATACAACGGTCAGAGTGCGGAACCCGTTACCATCGAAAACTTGGTCATTCACTTTGACCAAGAAAAGTTCGAGGAACTCCTCTCTGGGGGTAGCCCAGCAGTCCATGCATGGAAGCACAAAGGGTCTTCGTACCCAAGACTCCACTGGCTGCAGATCAAAAGGTACCTCTAATTGAGATTGTGTCTAAGTCTATGCCAGCCACGTGCACAGGCGAGCAAAGATCGCTCCAATTCCCTTCAGTCTCAACCAAGGTAAAATTGACTTCATGTCAACATGGTGGCTTTTCAGGCGAAGCCAAACAGGTTCCACGCGAACCTAAAACTGCTCAGGGCAAGCAGGTGTGGAGGGTGAAGCAAGTAGCCTCTCCGAGCGAAGCTTTAGGCGAAGTTGAAGCTCAACCCCGCCTCTCACGTGAAGACAAGGGCAAGATGCCTGGAAGCGTTGCTCATGCTAGCCACGAGGCTGAATTGGAACCACGATGGCGCGAGTTCCCACTGGCTTCGCCCAACTAGAGAGCACTGGAAACTGACTTGGAACCACGATGGTGCGAGTTCCCACTGGCTTCGCCAAACTAGAGAGCGCTGGCTTCCAGCGCTAAGTCCGCTCCTCTGAGCGAAGTTAAGGGGGTATCCCTAAGAGTTGATAACGCTGCTTAAGCAACTTTAGCACCTATAGGTGCTAACAAAGTTCCTGGTCGCGAGGCTGGAACTAAAGCACTATGCAGTGCCAATTACCTTCGTCGCAATGCCAAGAACAAAGCACCAATTCGTGCTAAAAGTGAAGTTACCACGACTTCACTCCCAAAACCTTCCGGCGCTAAGCTCGCACTTGCAGGCGGAGCTAAAAGTTTAGCTTCGCCAAGAGAAGCTAATACTACAGGTGAAGTAGTTTTAAAATCACCTGTAGTTCAAAAGAGGAGTTTCAATGCTAGAGTTTTCCAGCCTGAATGACCCAGTACACGGTCTCTGAACTAGATCGCTTAAGCTTGGTTAATCCTAATTTACGAGAGTTTTTAACTAACAAACAGAAGTTAGAACTACTCCATACTCCTCCCTCCTACTGTGAACAAGTAGGGTGCTAGTTGGTGACGGTCCATTTAGTCCATTGCCAACTAGGGCCAGTCCCCGCCACTCTTCCAGCCCGACAGTCAGTTTTAACCGACTATCGATTCAAGCCCCTGTGAAGCCTCAGAAAAGGAACAAAGCATGAAACGTGTCAGATCTTCTCTCAGCATCCGTCAACATGAAAGGGAGGGGATGTGAACCGCTCAGGGGCAGACGAGGGAGACGTGATACTAACTCTCCTTCGTTCAGTTCTACAGATTCAAACTATAGTGCTGGTTTAAGCCAAGTCTTAGTAAGATAAGAAGGTGTGTTCCAAGGCACAAGATCTAGGGTAGCAATACCCTATAATTATGAACAATCGTCCTCTTGAACTAGGGTGATGTCACCAGACCACTGAAAAGTCTCTTCCAATGGTCAGATGATGAGGGATAAGCTAGTGGATATGCCTCTTCAGCAACGGTCAGCTCTGTGCATACAGGTAGAGTGTCGGCTAGCATGGGTGGTAACAATAATGATGACCTTCGCCGACGGATCGAGGTTCAGGAGCAGACCTCCAAGGCCCAGCAAGAAGCCTTGGACAATATCCAATAAATGCTATCTCAGCTCCTCACTAACCGGAATAACAATGATACCAGAAGCAATTATAATGGTGAGGAGCATAATGATGATGATGAACAGCCTAAGATTGAAAAGTCAAAAGAAAGTTCTTCAATCGATGCAGAAGTTATTAAAGGCATCCAGGCTCAGATCGCATCCCTAGCTCAGAGGTATGAGCTGAAGAAGGTAGGCATGACTCATCCTTACCTACTTGAATGGGATTCGGTGCCATACCCGCCGAAGTTTAAACCACCTATGTTACATACGTATGATGGTAAGAGCACAACAAGCCAGCATATATATTACTTTCGGTCCCAAACTGGTAATGTCATAGATAATGATGCCATCATGGCCAGATTGTTTATTGATACTCTCAAATGGGTGGCCTTCGACTAGTTCAGAAGCCTTCCACCAGGTTCCATCAATTCTTGGATCGATTTGGAGACTCGGTTCCTTTCTCGCTTCTATGAGGATGACACCAAGGTAGACATGGATAAACTTCTTTCCATCATGCAAAAGAAAGGAGATTCAATCCGTGATTACATAAAAGGAAGAGGGATGAGGTCCGCGTCTGAGGCCCTACCTCGCAAATGATGTTCAGCAATGCGAGGTCTGTGTCTCTTCTCATAGATACAAGACCCGCGTCTCTATGTCAACGAGGCTCACGAAGTTCGCGTTTCTCAAATGTCGCCAGGCAAATGTGACAATCAGTAATGCGAGGTCCACCTCGCTTCTCAGCAGAGGCGTGATACCCATGTCTCAAAGCCAAAACATGAGAGCCGTGTCTATTCTATAGAACGTGAACTCCGTGTTTCTAAACCTTGCATCACTGAAACTTGCAAAGTTAACATTCGCTCTCCGATGGCTAGGGTCAAAAGGGAGCTGAAATTTCTTCATCCTCAGAGACTCGAGGCTGGTCTCTTTGGTTAAGAATTTGATTGTACCCCAAGTATCCGTCCTAGAAACAGTAATACTCATGGCCAACTAATCGTTCTAGCATTTGATCAATAAAAGGAAGAGGAAAATGGTCCTTACGAGTGGCTGCTTTCAATTTCCTATAGTCAATGCAAACTCGAACCTTTGTGGGGAGGCGAGTTTGGTCCAACTCTTTATTCTCATTTTTCACTACAGTAAACCCATATTTCTTCAGAACCGCTTGGACAGGACTGGCCAATTGGCTGTCAGAAATAGGATAAATGATCCCATAGTCTAGAAGTTTCAAAATTTTAGTACGAACAGTCTCTTGCATTATAGGGTTTAACCTACGATGCGAGCCTCTGTTGGGTGTTGCCTCTTCATTAAGATGAATGCGATGTTGAATGATAGCTGGAGTCAATCCCGTTATATCAGACATAGTCCAACCAATGGCTTCACTATTTTTTTTTAAGAATTGGCATGAGGATCTCCTCTTCCCCGTTTGTCAAATGAGGTCCAATATGACAGGCAAAGTCTCTTGTTTGCCTAGATAGATGTACTTGATATATTTAGGTAAGGCTTTCAATTCTAAGAAAAAGAAAGGCTCAATAGAAGGGGGAGTCAAGTTTGTTGACTCCAGGCTTGGTAAAACAGGGCTTGACGCCCAATTCGCAGTAGACTAGACAATCTAATCAAGGTCAAAATTCATAGACTCTAATTTGAATTCACTCTCAGTTTCTAGTTTCAATACTTCTCTATGTTCATTTATGATGTTTTCAATGAGGTTGACTTCACATGTTTGATCTTCTATATCTCGGGGTTGTTTTCCTAGGTTGAAGACATTGACTTCTCTAGTCATGTCTCCAAAGGTTAACCTCATGTATTCATTCCTACAATTGATTATTGCAATGTCAATTGCAAGGAATGGACCCCTAAGATAACTGGAGTTTGTGACCTAGGGTTGGAAACAGGTTGCGTTTCAAGAACTATGAAATTAACGGGGTAGATAAACTCCCCGACCCGGATAAGGACATCATTAATTTCCCCTTTGAAACTTTCACTGATCGATCAGCCAATTGGATAGTGATTCGGGTTGAACTAAGCTCACCCAACCTAAGTTGTTGATAAACTAAGAAGGGGAGCAAGTTGATACTTGCTCCCAAGTCAAGTAGTGCATGATTGATTTCAGCTTGTCCTATTGTGCAAGCAATGGTAGGACAACCAGGATCCTTGTACTTGACAGAGATAGGACCCTACAGTAGCTCACTAATGTTAGTGGCTAAGAAGACCTTTTTGGGTACGTTAGTCTTTCTCTTCTTAGGGCATATGTCCGTAAAAAATTTGGCATATGATGGGACTTGTTGAATCGCATCAAAAAGAGGCACATTTATCTTAATTTGATTGAAAATCTCAATTATCTTATCCATGTGTGCATTTTGCTTATTATTCTTCAACCTATTGGGAAATGGTACATAGGCTTGTGCACCTGACTGGTTAACTTATCCTTTTCAACTCGTCAGATTTGGAAGGATTGGGACTAGATGATGTGGATGCTTGTGTGTGGTTGTGCTGAATGGGATTGGATGGTGTTGACAGTTTATTATTAACTTTCTTTTTCGACCTCAATGTATGAATAGCATTACATTGATTCAACGGTTGATCTTCAGCCAAATGGGCTTGGTGGGAATTCCTAGGATTCGTTACTGGTTGACTGGGCAAGGTACTCTTTAGCCTCTCATTCTGTGAATTGGCTAATTGGCTCATTTGAACCTTTAGCCTCGTTATGGCTTGTGTATGGTTGTTCTATATTGTTTGCATTAGGGACTCTTGGTTCTTTATGTACCTTTTCATGTTCTTCCCAAAATCAGTCATTCTCTTCTAAAGTGGAGGATTTTGGAAAGAAGATTTTGGAGCTTGGTTGGAAAAGTTTTGTTGATAATTTGGAAAATTGGGTTGATGGTTAGAAAATTGTGATGGTAATTTGCAAAATTGGGTTGATGATTAGAATGTTGGAAATAGTTTTGATGATTTGACCTTGAGTGGTCATTGTTGTTTTAGTTCCATAAGAAATTCGGGAGATTTCTCCAGGCAGGATTGTATGTTGGTGCGTAAGAATTATTATTGGGCCTTGAAAAGGCCGCATTCGTCGGTTCAGAAAATTGTCGTTGAGTTTGGAACACTGGACACTCCTCAAACACATGATTCATGGCTTGACAGTAAGTACAACCCTGAGTTGAAAATTGGTTTGGGCTGACGTGGTTGACTAAACTTTGTTCCTTAGTTTCTAAAACTTCTAGTCTTCTCACTAGGTTTGCTATTCTAGCCTCGGCAGTTATGGATGATTCAATTGAATGGATACCTCCTTTTGAAGAGATGGAGTTTGAATTACTAGAGTTTTCATTAGTTGGTTCCTATTGGATGGTCTTTTTAGCTAGATTCTCACATAAATCCCATCCTCCATTTTCATCATTTTGCAAGAATCCCCTTGGCACATGGTTTCTAAGAGGGTCTTGGTTGAGTAGTCTAAACCGTCATAGAGAATTTGGTATTGTCGCTATTTCTCTGCTCCATAATGAGGACATTGGACAAGAAAGTCTTTGAAGCATTCAAAGTACCTCCAAAATGGTTCGCTACGTTCTTACTTGAACGGCAAGATGTTCTTCATAATGAGAGCAGTCTTATGGCTTAAATAGAATTTCTTCAATAATACCTTGATGAAACCATCTCACGATGTGATAGAGCCGACCGCTAAGCTGTAAAGACATTCTTGGCTAAGTCCTTAAGAGAAAATGGGACAAATCTTAACATAATAGCATCATCTACAAGGTGTAAGATTTTCATCATTAAGCATATTTTCTCAAATTCTCTTATGAAAAAATAAGCATCTTCAGACTCTAAGCCATGAAACTTAGGGAGTGCGCTGATGAACTGAAGCTTGAGCACAAAATTGTGTTCACCAACCGATGAAAGTTGGATGCAAGATGGAAGTAAGATTCTCATGAGGTAGAACCTATCCTGCAAGGATGTTGGTTGAGCCATAACCAGATCTGGTTTTGACTCAAGCTTGGGTGGTGATGTATTTCTAGTTAACCTAGATGAATTTGGGTCTCTCGACTACAGTTGCATACACAAACACTACCACAAACAAGTTTACTAATAGTCAATGAGAAAAAGCAACCAAGCCTAGTCTAAGGTAAACCTTGGATCTAGACAACTCCTAACTGGTTGATTGTCCACAGGAGGTAATGCAGACTCTGACTATAAGCTAATCAGCCAAGTCAGGGAAAGATTAGTGGAAGGTATCCGTGCAAAAGTGACGGGCCTAATTAAGCCAAACCACCAGCTTTTAGGATTTTGCCCCTCAATCCCTGTCCTTTGACACTGATTTGGCAAGACTCAAATTCTAACACCTACCCGCTTAGGATAATCTCCTAATAAGTTCAAGATGTCCCTAAGGCCAACGTCTATTAGATTTTAAGTTAGGCTTAGGATGTGCGTACTTGGAGATGGTTGTGGGCTAAGGAAGGGTAATGACTCCCCCACCTTATCTTGTGTTGGGTTTTGCCCTTTAGATTGATTGTACAAGTATGCAAGTATAAAGCGAGTAACAATTAAAAAGCAAATAAATCACCCAAGAATGTTTCTTTGCGAGATGCTATGCAAACATACTTTGTCTTCTGCCTTCTTCAACAGTAATTGAAAAGAAAAACGTAATTAGACAAATGCCTATAATGCAAGTTTAAACATTTTTTAAGCAATTTGCAATCAATTAGATTACTGTTGGATTAAAAATAGGGTTATGTAAATAACAAAAATAGAAGAAATAACACTTGCAGAAGCTGTATTTTTGCAAAGCAATATGTCCTGCAAAAAAGAGTTTTTAGTAGTCAAAAAAGAAAGCTTTTGCGCGGCAATCTCTTGGAATTCTTTTTCCTACTTTCTAGAGTAGGGGCACAGAATAGCAAGTCTTCTTCTGCAATGCTTGAACACTAAATCTAGTTTCTTTCACCCTGAAATAGAACACCAAAATTATTAAAAATACAAATAGATTGTTCCCTCCCCGGCAACGGCGCTAAAAATTAGTTGTAAGAAATAGTAGGGAGAATTATCATGTAGCTTTGGGCTAACGGGTCGCGTCCACGAGGAGAATGCGATGATAGCATTTCAATGTATTATTTCAAAAGCAAAGGTTAGTGTCGGTATTTTTTTAGTTGAAAAAAGAATGGAGAGTAAAGAGATGATTAAAAGAAAACTTTAAAATTGGAAAAGGTTTTGGAAAAAAATGATCTTTAAAAGGCTTGAAGAGTGATTGGTTGTTTATTTTAATATATGAAAAAAAGATTGGGGCTCATTATCTTACTACTCAACGATATATTCTTCTCTTGAAAATCTCGGTGCCTCAACTTGATCATAGGAAAAAAACTTAAGCTTGAATTTCGAAAGTCTTAAGTAAAGCAAATAAGATTGTTTGAAAAAGTTAACTCTTTTTTTTTTTAATAATTCATCTTGAACAGAATGTTAAATCATCAAGTTGTCTTCCAAGTAAGAAATAAAAATAAGTTTAAGTGATGTTTTAAAAATGAAAGTTTTAGAAATTAAAACCCATCCTCATGTGCCTTCAAGAACACTTTCAAAGAAGCAAGGCTTAGTTTAAGGCATTCATATGATTCTGTTGGGTTCTTTGCACAAAAATTATTCAAATCAAGAGGGATCGAAGAGAGATGATAGTGAGCCCAGAAAAATAAATTTAGTTACTCATAATTGATGTAAAATATGACATGTAAATGAAATGAAACATACTCATGAATTGGAGAAGAAGAGAAGTCTTGATTCTTTATTTATATTATCACTTCAAATTTAGATTACAATCACTCTTTTCCTCTCTCTCTCACTTGTTTCTGGACTGAACTACAAATTAAAAACTGAGATACAACTTCTCATTAGCTATCTAACAATAATCCTAAACCTTAAAAATAAAGAGAAAAACTTAAATTAGTCTTCAGTCCCTTGTCACTGCAAATTTTCTGGTATTTATAGGGGAAAAAAGAAGGGGAGAGCGTGAGCAGATAGGGGGCCAAACGCTCCCCCTATCTCAACAGAAGAGCTGCGGATTCGCGGCTTTGGCTGTGGATCCACGGCCTAGATGTGGCCAACTGGCGACATCCAAGGGGAGATGGTAATAGATTTTGTGTATTTCCCTTTTATCCAATGAGATTTCTCGTTTGATTTTCTGATTTCGACGATTCTTCTTTTGATCTTCGGTTAACCAATGGATCTATAAAAATCTGAGTTTAACCAGTTTTATTTGTTCCTATATACCCTGATATCTTTTGATTTTTAGTTGAAGTTTGCCCTAATCTTTGATTCTGAATTTCAGTGGGCTTTTAAGGCTTTGTTTTCTCTTCTTCCTCCCTTGGTAAAGTTCTGCATTTTATTAAACAAAAATAAGACTAATTACAGGATTTATTAGAAAATAAATATGAGAATGTGACATTATATATACAATATAAGTGACCAATCAAGCATCCTCAAGAGGATCCAAGAGAAGATTTTCATTCAGTCGGTCAACAGAGAACAAGATTCGCTCTCCATCGACACACGAAGAACCTAGCCATAAACAAAGAGGAGATTTACTTAAACCCTCCTCTCTTTTATAATCAGATTTTAACCATTATAATCTTCTTTGTTACCAATAAGAAATTTTACATGACTCAATTTTTCAAATGAATAAAAGATGGTGACTCCGTTGGGGATAGTTTTCTCTACTGACGAGAAGATTGTGGCGCAATCTGATGTCAAATTTCTTAGATCAACGGTCGAATCGCTCGTAGAATCGACCAAGAGAGATTTGAAGAATTTCTCTCTTCGAGCTTCAAAAGCCCAAAGACAACGCGGCAACACTGCAAAGTTTCTTCAGGGACCTGCTCTCAAGTCTCTTTGGAGACTTCTCCAAAAGTGACTTGTGCAATTACTTACAACACAAGCAATGTTGCTTCCAATGAAGTTCTAAAAACCCCCCATGTAGCCCACACAGTCTGCGTCAACGTCTCTTGATTGAAACTTGAACGAGAGAATAAATATATACAAAAATAAAAACAAATAATCAAAGAATTAGAAGGTTAGATTCTTCTCGTTATTCAATTCTATCCGCTGCAGCAAGGGCTAAAGCGGGTTCTGTTCCACTGGAAGGGAGGCGATGGAAGCAGTTGGCAGCACAGTATATCTGTAGTCAAGACTTAGAAGAAAGGTTGGTTGTAGTTTGAAATAAGAAAGTAGATCTAATCAAGAAAGAGAGTCTAGGTCGCTAATCTACCTTCACGACTAGTCTCGATCTAGGGGTTATATCCTTCTAAACTAATGAAACATTCATCTAAGTTGTTAGCCCTACGTAAGAACAGTAAGATGTCTAACTTAACTTGTCTACTCTACGCCAAGCCAAACCCTAATTTTACCCTAAGCCAAAGCCAATCCCTAATCATTAAACTATGCGAAACCATACCCCTAAACTTAATGTAAAGTCAAACCCTACTCTAATACAAAGCCAAGCCCTAATTATCTAAATCATTAAGTTGGACTATCATCACTAAACTTCAAAGGATTAATCTAACCCTAGATTGTAAATCCATTAGACTAATCAACTAACCCTAGATCTAACCCTAGTCGATCTAGTGATTAGCTACCCTAGAATTATTCTAGCCTAGCATCCTTTTTGTTTTATTCGTCTTTTTATTTTTAAGATATTTAAAGAAAAGAAAGAGAAGGAAGAAAGATTAAAGAGAACACCAAAAACCAAACCAAAAATAAAGAAATAAAAATGTAGACTTGAAATTAAAAGAACAAGAATAAAAATATAAAAAATAAGATAACCTTTATTGATGCAATCCTTGGGTACAAGCTCCTTCTCCTTCCTCCTTACAATAGCCAAGCCAAAGCCAACATCAATTACAAAGAATGAACTCAAAAGAGGCTAAACTAATCCAACAAAAACCCTAAATCTTTAACCCTAACCTTATTCTTCTTCTCTCTTAATGAGGTGCTATGTACGTACTGCAGGGGTATTTATAGAAGAAAACCAGAGGGATAGAAAGCGTATGAAGATAGGAGGAGATAAATATGTCTAAATTTGAATTCTTCTCTTATCTCTAAACTTGATTTGACTTATCCAGAATTTTATGTAGAAATTCATTTCTGATCTGCAACTTGTTATCATGTTGATCATTGAATATGGATCATCAGATGGAGAAATTTGAAAGTGTAATCAACATAAGAGTCCTTCAAGTCTTCTTTCTGGAGCATCTTGAATCATTAAATGTGAGTTTCGATAGAGAAAGTTATGATTGAAATATTAAAGAGTATCCAGTCTAAATCCGAATTAAATTCAGATTTTCTCTCCTTTATCTTTGTCTTGTGGTGCAAGTAAAATAGAAATTCATCTTTATCTTTAATTAGAATTATGATTCATCTTGTTCTATCCTTCTCCTCCTCTGGGTTTTAATAGAAATTAGGAGTCCTACTTTATCCTTCCTCCTCCTCCCCTAGATTTGAATAGCAATTAGGAGTCCTACTTTATCCTTCCTCCTCCTCCCCTAGATTTTAAATTAATAATTTAAAATCCAAGTTTAGATTAGGTTAGATAAGATAGAAGCTTCTAAATTACTAAAATAAATCATGCATGTGGGCTTATGGGCTTTTGGGCTTCAATTGGGCTTCATTTATTTATTCTTTGATTACTCAAGGCCTGCACAACACTAAACAATAAAACGTTATGTAGCAGTGCTTTATAAAAGAATAAGTAGGGAAATATGATGATAAATATGATGATAAATATGCACTTTTGATCACCTATCACGCCCCACACTTATCTTTTTGCTCGTCTCGAGTAAAAAGAAAAAGGAAAAGAAAATAAAAGTAACATATCCTATAACCTATCCTAACTCACTTTTATAGGAATCACGGTTGCACTTAGCACGTGCAACAAGCCATTAAACCTCTAAGTTACCGCTAGAGGACGAGTGTTGTCGCATGAGGGTTTTCAGTGGATTACACCCACAAAATCCATAAAATAAAAAGAAAATGTTAGTGATTAAATTTTTTTATTTTGAAAAAGGAGAGAAATATTTGAAATATGTTTGAAGAAACTAAGCAATCTTAAGTTTTAGGATTATCATTTTTATTCATTCTTGAACTTAGTCTATATACAATAATTCGTTATCAATTTTAGGTAAGGATTAAAATTGAATTTTTATATAGTCTCTTTTGTTACCCTAAGTCATATGCATCCTAGTGAACGTGAATCTTTACTAGGGATTCTTAACTTGGACTCTCATGCCTCTTTAGTATTATTATTATTATTATTGTTATTATTATTATTATTATTATTATATTATTATGTATAACTCATCTAATATTCTTTTGTATAAGTATCAAGGCTTCATGAGGCCCTCATACCTAACTAATTAACTATTAGATGTGTTAGTACATATATAGAAAATATTTCTTAGTTATTTTAGGCTTTCTAATTCACTCATGTAGCGATCCTAAGGTCGGTGGCTCCCAAACGGTCAGTTTTAGGGCACCGGGTGAGAAAACACCCCACGGACTTAAGGACTCGAATGAACTAAGACACAAAACTAAGGACTTTATTTATAAATCACCTCTAGCAGTGAATACTTATACTACTTGAGACACATGTATCCAGCTTCATTAGTGAAGTTTTTTTATTTATATTATTATATTTTTTTAAAGGCACAAGAGTCTTTGTCTTAAAATCCTAGATGTGTAAGTGTATTAGGTATGCACATTTCATTAAGGTAAAAATCAAGACTTAATTACTTATTCAATTTTTCTTCCTATACCTAAAAATCCAACAATTTATTTTATTTTGACCATGTTTTTAGAAATCCTAATCATGATTTTCTAATTCTTAAGATTAACTTAATTACTTACAGAAATAAATCAAAATATTGTTTTCTTTTTCAAAAATAAAAAAATTTGTTTGTATCTACCTATATTAGTATGTTACTAAACTCTCCCCCACACCTATCTCATGCATTGTCCTCAATGTATGAATGAATGCATGTATGCATGAAAAAGAAGAAAGGGAAGGCAAAATATAACCTCAAGGTGGTGGTTCCGGTGGTGGCCGGATTGGTCCAAGCATTACTTCCCAATCTAAGAACCCACCTTTTATGACCTCTTTCTGAAGTACATTGTTACTATCCCCCGAATATATAGGATCATGCACGACCCTAACATTGAAACTATCTTGGTTGTATGACCAATCTTGAAATACCATCTCAGGGTCATCATTGTTTACATCTTGGTCCAATAATAGAATTTGACTTGATAAAGTGATTGATTTGGGCTTAAGAATGATAGGATTGGGACCAATACCGGCTCGGGAAAATCAAATTTAGGTTCGAGAGTCGGGTTTGGTTCAAGAGTGAGCCCCAAATCAAAAAAATTTAAGCTCGTATTTATGATCCATTAAATAAATGTGACTATCAAAAATAGGTAATCCAATTTCATAATATGCTGGTATTGGCATTAATGTTGGCTCGAAAATTAGGTCAAAATTATGTAAGTCACTGGCGTCAACATAGATTCAAAGTTTGAAATTAGATCACAAAGTTGAGGATCAGGT